>PVJA010008370.1:0-64672 GCA_004027025.1 Myocastor coypus
GTTGGTTGGCTACCTCTGCCACCATTTTGTTGCTGTTCTGCCGCCATGAACTGGATGCTCTCCGCCCTGCTCCACTCAGCCTTGGGCCAGCCGAATATGGACTGAAACCTCTACGAACTGTGAGCTAAATAAACCTTTCCTTCCTTCATTTTGAGTGTTGGGTATTTGTCCCAGCAACGAGTAAAAAGTAACTAATACACTACTCCAAAAGCCAAGTGGAAACAGCAGTATTGGTCCCCAGCTCCACCCCACAATATTGCAAGGGACACGCAAGTGGTGCTGTTGAGGACGTCAGAGCTACCTGCAAATGTGAGCTGTCATGATGCCTCCCACATGGACTCTATTCATATGCACCACCGAAGGCACCAAGCAAGACTTAAATTCAGAGATGACAGCTACAAGTCTTTCTTGGAACATGTGTCAATAATCGCCACTTTGGTTCTCTCTGTTTCCATTAAATATGCAATATAAAGTCCAGAATAATCTTAGCAGCAGAAGCATCATTTTTGAATGTGAAAAACACACATACACAGTCAACGCCTTCTTCCAGGTTTCATGTGTGCTTGTCGCAAAAATACCTACCAGAAAGAACATATTGATAGATACAGTTTATTATGGGGTATCTTGAGCTGGAAAGATTAGGAAATGTGGAAAACTACAGAAGGAAATTTAATTTTAAGGTTTCAAAGCAATCTGGCTTGCTCCAATTTGACACCTGAGAGAGCAAAATGTTGGCCAGTGGGACACAGCAACTTGTATGCTTTTAGTCTGCACTCACCTGTTGAACTTGTACAGCTGCTGTACCGGAAAACAGGTCACACACAGAATCACCGGTCCAGCTCTGGGGAGGAAGAGTTCATCAAAGGGCTCATCCATTATGCTACTACCTTTGGACGGGAACACCTTATGTTAGATAAAACATTGTTTTTTTTATTTTTTTATTTTTTTTATTTTCTTTTTTTTGTGGGACCAGGGTTCGAACTCACGACCTTGCACTTGCCCAGCAGGCACTTGTGCCTCGGAGCTATCTCCCCAGCCCAGGACTAATGCTATTTATTTATTTATTTATTTATTTATTTATTTTTGTGGAACTGGGAATTGAACTCAGGCCCTTGCACTTGCCAGGCAAGTGTTTATTCTACTGAGCTATCTCCCCCCCCCCAAAAAAAAAAAACATTGTGCTCTTAAAGGTCTCTAGAGAAAGATTCCATTCCTTATCGCTTCCCTGTAGTGACTGAACAGGCTTGTCATTCCTCATGGATCAACTTTTATGGACTGATTGCTTCTTTCCTTATTCATACATTGAAGTCCTACCACTACCACCTCTTACTTGGATAGACTAGTAAAGTTGAGTTTGAGTCAGGTTTTCAAGGTGGGACCCATACCCAAAAAGGACTTGTACTAAGGAACATGAGTGTACTTTCACAGCCCTCTCTTCCCTGTCTTTCCACCTACACACACACACACACACACACACACACACACACACACACCCTATCATGTGAATACATAGTAACATGTTGGCTATCCACAACCCAGAGAAATAGCCCTCACCAGAAAATAGACTCTGCCAAATAGACTCTGATCTTAGACTTTCCAGTCTCTAGAACTATGAAAAATACATTCATGTTTTCCAAGTCACCCAGTCCATAGGATTTTGATACAGAAGCTCTATAAGATGAAGATGGCTTCACAAGGTTCTTTTGGATCATCCAGGACTCTTGGTAATAAGCAAAACCCAGCTCTGGCTCTGAGAAACAGTAAAGGCCATAAAGGGATGCTACTTGGAGTTGTCAAAATTGGTAGAAAGCTGAAAAACTACTTAAGACAACAAGAACCTAAGATACCTGGAGGGAAGGGTCTTTAATAATGCAACAATGTAGCATGGCCAGACATCACTACAACCGGGACTGGCAAACCTAACTCCTGACACTCCTGTCCTCTGTCACACACCCAGAATTCAAAGTCCCAAGAGCAAGCATCTAATTGATCAAGCTCAGGTTGCTGACTCACCCAGCCTCCCTGAAGCTGGAAGCAGATGGAGAAAGAGTTTGGCTCCCTTGCTTCACCTTTATAGTGGAGAGAAGACAGAGGAAGATGGGAACGATGCCCAACAGGAGGATGCAGTTTCCAACAGGGAACTGGATGTCCATTAAGAAGAGATCTGCTATGGCCCAGGAGGGTTAAATAAGTTTCTGTCCCAAAGGAGTGTAGGTATTGAATACTGGGATTACAATTAAATCATGGCACATACACTGGCATAATAGGAAGAGCCTTTGCAAGGACCTGGGTATTGTACAGAACAACTGAGGTCCCAATCAGCTTGATTCCCATGAGCTCTGATCACCATGTTTCCTTGTCCCACATTTCTCAAGGCAGTGGGCTGCTAGACATCTGTACATAAAATCCTCTCTGTATTATGAACACAGGTAGGCGTGCTGGAACCTGGAAAGACTTTTTTCGCCATTCCATCCTTGAGCTTAGATTTTTTTTTTTTTTTTAATAAGGCACTGCGATTTTCTAAGCATTTATCAACCTAGACCATGGTGTAAGTGGTTACTACAAATGTCTGAGATAGAGAAGTAGGGAGAGTTGTGTGGCCACAGCTCAACCATAGTGGGAAGAAACTGATCTATCCCTGCTAGCCTCCCCCCCCCCACACACACAGAGGCTGTGGCACATCGGAGGAGGAGGACCCCACGGGCCGTGCTGGGGGAGCAAGAGATGCACACATTTCATGATCTGAGAGCCATTACCTGAAGATGTACCATTTCTAGGAAGGAATGGAAGCTGTCAAACGATGAGGCAATGTTTTCTTATCATGAAGAATTTTTATCTTATGTATACTGAAAAGGCTATGTCAGCCTTGGTGAGGCATAGGTTTCATAATGCATCACTTTTGTGATCACAAGCTTCCTCTCCAGCATACATTGACACTTCTGAGTCACTGCTGGACTCAGGGTTATTGATGGCTTCATGACAAGCTACATGTACAGTGTTTTGCTATATGCACAGTACTCTGTTCCAGGAAGAGTTTTAATGAGATTGTATTTCTTAGAAAAACTCATTAAAGAGCTAAACAATATTGGTTCTAAGCTTCTAAGCTGGCTCTGGCATTATTTAGAATTTGCACTCTTTCATTTCTACAAGAATTGTTAAACCCATATTAATCACTATTCTCCCCACAAGACAATTTATCCTCTTAGAGCTATGTGTACATCACAACTGTCACCAGGACTTCTCTTAGGGACTTCTCTAGGCTGCCACTACACAGTCTTTAGATTTGGATGCTGACGTTTTTAACTTAGTTTCGTTTCGTTTAGTTTAGTTTTATTTGCTTTTTAGGGAAGGGTCTACAGGGTATTCAGGGTCTTACTATTAGATCACATTCATAATGATCCACCTGCTTACAGTTTCCCAAGAGCTGGGATTACAGGCACACGCCACTATGCCCAGTCTCAACTGCTGTCTCAGCATGCTCCAGCGGTGGGGCTGGAACAGCAGGCCTGGGGATCAAACCCCAGGCCCCTTTGCGTACCTGTAGGCACTTTAATCCACTGAGCTATTTGGCCGGCCCTGTTTAGTTTATTTTTAGAAAGGGTCTCACTGAGTAGTGCAGGCTGCTTAAACTCACTGTGTGGCCCAGGTTGTCCTCAGACTAGCAGCTGTCTTCCTGCCTCAGCCTCCCAAGTGCTGGGATTATAGAAGTACACCACAACACCTGACAGGATGCTAACATTTTTAAAGTGAAGGCAAAGGCCACTGAGTGACTCCTGAGACCCAGATGATTGTAATAGCGACAAATGAATGTCAGACAAGTACAAATTTCAGAAGCAATAAATTTAAAAATAAGTGAATAAATAAATATTTGAAGTTCATCAAACATGAGCTATAAAATGTGCCTTTTAAATTTAGAAACATGGAGCTGAGAATATAGCTCAGTGACATCAAGGTCCTGAATTCAATCCCTAATACCACAGGAAAATAAATAAATAAAATAAATTTAGAACCATTGAAAAATGAGTAGAAAAATATAAACATTGCTTTAGCACAGTTACTGTCACACTAAACATAGGCAATAGGAACCCGCAGTGTTACGTGGTCCCACTGAGAATTTGTCTTGAGTACATACCACAAAGCACCAATTAATAGGAATTGTGGGTGACACACATATCAACTCCATCTCTTGCCAGATGCTCTTTGTTCTGGAGTCTATCCTTCACCCCACATCTTCCCTGACCTTGAGCTTCATCTTGAGGGAAAGAGGAGTAGGGCTGAGGATGGAATGAGGGTGCCTCGGTTTGAAAATTTGATACCAGTGAACCAATGGCCCATGAGTGTCAGTGGGTGCTGGGACTGGAGGAGGGCCATATTATGGGCTCTAGAGGCTGAGGGTTAGGTTGAATGTGCCATCTGAAGATGTTTTCTGAAGGATAAAGTATAGGTTATTGAACCCATACCAAATCTAGAGAGTTAGCATTGGCCAAGAAGACCTGGTAGCCCAGAAAGTTAAAAAAAAAAAAAAAAAAAAAAAAAATATATATATATATATATATATATATATATATATATATATATATGGCCACGGGAAGCACTAATTATCTGAGTAAAATGCATCAGTGAGCTTTGGTTAATGACTACATTTGTACCTCCTGCCAAAGCAGGGCATTGGCTGGCCAGATTGGAAGAAATGACCAGTAGATAAACTACACCTAAAACAGACAAGAAAGGGCCAATGGCAGAGTGTGAGTGAGGCTGACACAAGACCTGCTGTCCTTTGAGCATCTGGTAACACAGAATTCTTTCTCTGATGTTCAGAAGGATTTTCTCACCATATTTGACTGTCACTCTGGATGCATCCTGACTAGTCCCAAGGGTACAGCTTGATTCTGTGTGAAGATTCTTCTGTAAATGTATTTTCATTTAATGTCATTGAACCCAGTCAAAAATTAGGACAACTAGAAACAAAAATTAACCTTGCTTTAAAGCACTGACACCCTACCTGCTCTTACACAGCTGGAGCTTCCTGTAATCATGAGCCTTGAGGATCTGGAGGTCCTGGCCAAATGCCACAACAATTTGCTCATGATAGTGGTTTAATGACAAAGAGGAAATCTCTTATGGACTGCTGGGGCAGCAAAACCTGTCCAAAGAACACAGCTTTGTGTTACTGTAGCCACAGGGAACAACTGGGCTGGAGATTCTTTTCATTTCCATTGTGAATGTTCCAACAATGACAAGCTCTTCAGGAAATCCTGGGTCCTATATATACACACATGTATATCCCTCCTGCTGATGCCTTTCGATCTTAATCAAGACCTACATCATTGGTGAGCTTATCCACAATGGAAGAGAAGAAAAACAAACTCAGGTTGCAAATGCCCTGCCCAGATTTTTGACACCATGTCCCAGTGCTCTTTAGGAGAGAGGATACTGTGGAAACACTTGGTGCAGGCAGTGGCAGAGAAGGGGACTCAAGGGAAGCTGGTGTGCATTTGAGGGACTGTTCTGTTTTCATAGCTTAGTTCAGCTCATTTTGGTTACACTTTTAGTCCAGTAAAAAAGTAAAGCTTGCTCTTTTAATCTGAAAGTCAATCATCTTCAGAATTTGAAGACAAAGGATACAGTGTGCCAATACAGCTGTTAGAGAAATATTATCAGAGGTCATTGTTCTAGACTGAATCTTGGCTTTCAGCCCTCCAAAAGCAGGCCAAAGCAAAATGGAGCCACTCACACAAAGCATAGCATCAATAAACTAAGACTTTAAGAAAGCAGGCAGATCCTGAAGCTCACTAGGTTTTCCTGAAGACGTGCAGACTCTAGTTTGAGTCAGTAAAGTAAGGAAATTCTACCTTAGACTCCCTGAAGTACCTGAGTCTACTTTCTATCACTGGGGGAAATAGGTGAGATGATAGGCTTACAAAGAGTAAAATTTCATTTTGGTTCATGGGTTCAGAGAATTTCTGTCCATAACAGTTGGCCCCTGGGGTGGTTAGGAAGGATGTCAACTTGATTAGCTTGGGAATCACCCTGGGGGAGAAGTGGAACACACTCCTGGTTATGTCTGAGTAGGCGATATTGGGGCTCCAACTGAATGTCACCATGACCAGGAAGCAGAGAGAAGAGATGACACCAGGTCCCACAGCCTCCTTCAAGACCATGCCAATGACATAAAGACCTCTAGCTAGGCTCCACCTCTTAATGGCTCCACCTCCTCTGATAGCACCACAGTCCTTAACATGTGGGGCCTTTGGAGGACACTTATCGAAATCATGGCATTGGCCAATGAAAGTTTCTAAATTTTTTTTCTTTTAGTTCCCTTTCCTAGCTCCCATCTTATAAACCCACTCTTCTGATGTTGTGAGTGGAGGTGCTTATTCATTTTGTAGAACGGAGGCTGCTTCAATGCCATGCTACAAGTAAAAGCTAATTTCATCTAGAATAAATGGGTTGCAATTTTATATTTTGCTATAAATGAGTCTTTTCTAAACTGCTACAAAATAAACTAAATTTATAGCAGAGATATCAAAAACTTATTTTTTTATCCTATCCCAGAATAACCTGTATGGTTTTCTTAATGATTTCCTTGATTTAATTCCCTTTGCTAGATGGAGTGGTCACTTCTTTAAACACGTTATGCAATGTGAGACTAATTTAGCAGATTGGAGTGGAGCTCCCCCCACTGACCTTGAAGAAATGAGCTGCCCGATTTTCAGGGCCACATGACGGAGAAGGCAGGCTGCTCCAGGAGCTCAAAATGGCCCAGCTCACATCCAGGGAGAAAATGGGGCTCCACTCCCACAACTGCAAAACTAATGAGCAAACCATGGTTGGAAGTGCTTTGAAAAAATGCACCCCTGAATGTCTTGATGAATTGTATTTCTGATGGGCCATACCATACAAACTTGGTTTTGTTCATAAATATTGCCACATTGTCACTCCCATTGTGATGGCTAATCTTGATGGTCAACTTGGTTGGTTTGAGACATGACCAAGATGTTAGCGAAGTGCACACTTCTGGGTGTGTCTGGGTGGGTTATGGGTATAGCTTGCAGACGGGGTCAGGTGCCTAGCCCCTTCCTCTCTGATCTTTCTCCCTGTCTCTCCCTCTCTGTCTCTGTCTGTTTCTGTCTGTCTCTCTCCCTCCCTCCCTCCGTTTCTCCCTCCCTCTCCTTCCTGCTACTGTGAGTTAAGAACCTTTCCCCTGACCGTCTCTTTTCACCATGATCTCTCTGCTATGGCTCCAGTGGATCATGATAGGAAAGCTGACCCTGACCAGCGCACCCACCACAGTGAATCTGTGTTGGATGCCTTCTACCTATTCCTTTCTTACAAGCACTTGGTGTGATTCTGTCTCTGGTCACCAAAGAACTTGCTCATTTTTCCTTTTATTTGTAGCATGCTTCTCTTTCTTCTTCAGTGAAATGTCTTTTGATACCTTTTTCTGATTTTTCTCTTGAGTTATTTACCCTTATGAAAACCAGTTAATATATATTATTTCATTTATTTATTTATTTATTTATTTTTGTCTTTTTGAGACAGGGTCTCGCTATGCAGTTGAGGCTGGCCTTGAGCTCACTTTTGTAGCCCAGGCTGGTCTCAAACTCGCACTGATCCTCCTGCCTCAGCCTCCCAAGTGCTGGGATTACAGGCGTGCACCACCACACCCGGATAATTATATATTATTTTAAAAACCCTAAATATAAAGCATTTTCCTAATATATATATATATATATATATATATATATATATATATATACACAAATTAAAAGTATCTGCATGTTAAAATGCGCAGCATATGCTGTTTTCTCATATTTGTTTATATTTCTCTTATCAGGCCGAGACTTTTAATTGTCAATGTGTAGTCAAATTTGTTAATTTATGTATTTTGATTTGGGGGCTTTATAAGGCCTTCATTACTTCAAGAGTATAAAAAAAAGTCTCATTTTCTCAAAATATTTTTATAGCATTGTTTCTGTGTTTTTACTTTTATTCCATCTGGAATTGATTTATTGGTCGGCTACTCCCCCACTCACCCCAGTCTGGGGTCCAGTCCCACTATTTACTTGGTACTGCCTTCAGCCAGCTCGCCAGAAGTTTCAGTGTTGCTGAACCTGAGAGACTGTCCTGAGAGCCTCGTTCTGTTTGACTTCTCAGAACAATTTGCCAGAGTTGGGAAAACTTAAAGAAAAAATATGTCATTCTCTTGGCCTGGGGGACAGTAGACTTTTCTTCCCATTTCATCAGCTTTCTTGGCCTCCCTTATTAGGTCATTTTTCTCTTCCTTTTCTTCAAGGTTTGGTATTTCTTAGGTTTATCTCTGCTCCATCTTCTCTGGCTCTCTGCCCCCAAGCTTTCTGTACCCTTGGCAATGACTCCTTTAATTGCATCTCTACCATGGTGTCTTCAGTTTTCTCTGTTCCCATCTGCTCCTCTCACTTTTCTTTAGACATTCTGCTTAATGGCTCTGCCTCAAACCCCTTGACTCACATCCCCTATTCCAAACCTCTATGCTTCACCACTATCTGTTCCTTTGGTATAGATGACACCACCAGGCCTCATCCTCTCTTTCCCTACCCTCCATCCTGTATTCAGCCCTTCAGATCCTGCCAACTTTATCTATGGAATGTGTCTTGATGGATCTGTCACTCTTTATCTCTACAGCCACCTCCTCATCCTGATGCTATCATTCCTCCCCACTTCTCCACACCCGCCTCCCTACTTCTAGTCTCATGTCCCATAGCAGGCATCTCCTTTTATTTATTTATTTTTTTTGTCTTTTTGAGACAGGGTCTCGTTATGCAGTTCAGGCTAACCTTGAGCTCACTTTTGTAGCCCAGGCTGGTCTGGAACTCGCACTGATCCTCCTGCCTCAGCCTCCCGAGTGCTGGGATTACAGGCATGAAAGCACACTGGCCCTGCTTTACATATCCTGGGGGCTTCCCCCCATGGGACTTGCAACAATCCAAACTTCTTTTCAAAGTATTAAGACTTAGTGTGGCCTGGACCCTGCCTCCACCCTCCCTCTTGTCTAGTGCTCCTGGGTCTTGCTTCAGATCCTCCCTCCCTCTCTCCCTCCTTCCCTCCTTCCCTCCCTCCCTCCCTCCCTCCCCCCTTTTTTCTTTCTTTCTTTCTTTCTCTCTTTCTCTCTTTTTCTTTTTCTTTTCTTTCTCTCTGCACCAGGAATTGATTTGGGGCCCTTGTGCTTGCCAAGCAGGTACTTGTGGCACTGAGCTCTCTCCCCAGCCCTTCCTTCAGATCATGCAGCAAATACAGACCTACACTGCATGCTCTTCTCAGAGCTGTTACAACCAACCTTAGTGAACATAGCTTTAAACAACAGAAAATTATTCTCCCACCTCTTAGAGGACAGGAATCCTAGTGCAAGTATTTTACAGATGAGAAACTGAGGTTGTAAAAGACTCATGTGATTTAGAGAATCACTCTTCATTTGTTGCCTACAAAAACTAACCATCTATAGTAAGATTTTTTGGTAACAATAAATCACTACCATGGGGACAAAAACCAGAGAAAATATTTGTTATGTCAAGTCATTTGGTGAAGCTATGGGAATATGCCATATTCCTGTGGATTGGGCTACAGAAATAACTGCAATGTAATGTCTGTGGGTTTTTTAATGTTCATATTTATACAACAGAAGCATTTGAGATCCAGAAGACTGGGAGGGGAATATGATTTTTCTTGGAGGAGGACAATGTTCTGTGACCTGTTTGAATGTGCAAGGCGGTGTTTTCCTCTGAGTTTCATCAGTTCCTGAGGTTTAATGACCAGGGAGAACAATGACAGCTCTTTATGACTCCGCCTGAGAATTATCCTGGGACTTCAGCTTCCTCCAGGCCAAGAACCTGAGCCTTTGCATTTCAGTCCCCCTGCTTTGAAAGGGTCTGTTTTTCCTCTGGAAGGATTTTAGGATCTGCGAAGACACTTACCCTGGAGTTACCCTGGAGTCCAAAGAAGATAAGTCAAGGATTATCTTATCTCAGTAAACACAGGAATCTTAGCAGGATAGCCAGCCACTTCCCAGAAGAACTGGGAAGTGCAAGAGGGAAAGGGAAACCATTTGGGCCCTCCCTGAGTAAACAGACCTGAAGCCTTCCAGAGAGGTATGGGGTTACCACATCCATCCTTCTGCCATTGTTTTTGCAGTGATATGAAACAGGGAGCTCTCTTCAGGGACAGCTGCCCCTGCTCTCAAAGCAGAAGCGCTGTGAGTAGAGAAACGTTCCCTGCACACACCTTCCTGGAGACCAGATCCTGAGGTTTGCTGCCAGGGTTTTTCATTCCCATCCCACTTCCCTGCAAAGGAAAGTTCCCTAATCAGCTGGTGCTGGTATTTCCAAGAGCCACACTGAAGTTGGCATCCCATGCCAGTCCTCCAGATATTTTCATAACATCTGGAAGCCTATGCATTCCTCTGATTTTTTTAGGCAGCCTGCAAACTCCCTGCCTCCTTCTAGCGTCTGCCTGACTGATGGTCCTTAGGGCTTGATGAAGTCCTAACTGGCTCATTGATGGACACTTCAGAGATGGTAAATAAGGCCAGTGGCTGAGGGAAATTTTCATCAAAAACAATTAAACATTTCTTAACTGCAGAGCTTGTCCAACACTCTGATGGGCAAACCCATATTTTAACTCTCCTAAAGAAAGTAGAACTCACAGGATTCCACAGAGATGATTATAGCATAACCATGACTACTTGTGAAAGAAGACGTAATCTGGAAAACCTTACGCTGAGCAATCCACTGAGCCATGCACCTCCTCTGCCCTTCAGAAAGTGGAAAGATTGTGAGGGTAAAATTCAGAGAGTCTGCTCTGTGCTAGGGATGTGCTGACCACATCATTTGCTTTCTTTCACTAATGCCACAAGGTAGACAATGCCACCCTATGCCTTAGAGATGAGAGGAAGTCATTCGGAGCCATAGTAGTGACCAAATACCAAAGGCATCCAATGTCAAATGACCTCATTCAGGTTTCTCATGCTGACTGATTTGCAAAATCAGTGCACTGCAGAGTGAGGGGCAACCTCCATGGTGGTGGGTGGTGGTGATGTGCTTGGCTTTCTGGGCTACAGATCCCTGGTCTGTGATGTCATGGTAACCTTGACCTGAGAAAAGAGCAAGGCAGGCGTGAAGAAGCCCATGGCTGCAGTGCAGGCGTCTCAGTCACAAGACACTCTGTGTGGTGAAAGCCTCAAAAGTTCATGGAACAAAGGTCATTCACAGTGGAGGAAGAGCTACTGTGGATCCAGGGGCTGCAGGAGAAGATCCCAGAAAGGACTGGAGAGAGCTCGTGGTGACGCAGTCTGAAGGGACAGGCACAGGAAACAGCTTTTTGTTTCTGGAGGGAGCTATAGTCTTGGTGTCTTTCTTCCTTCCTTCCTTTCTTTCTTTCTTTCTTTCTTTCTTTCTTTCTTTCTTTCTTTCTTTCTTTCTCTCTTTCTCTCTTTCTCTCTTTCTTCCTTTCTCAGTTCTGCTTTTCATTCTGGCAGACTTCCTCAAAAGTGAGTTCAAAGATAGCCCAGGGTCCCGTATGTCCACACCCAGCTTAGCCCATTGTTAGCCACTAGCGGACCCAGACCTAGTGCCTCATTATTAACTAAAAGCTGAATTTTGCTCATTTTGTCTCTAGTTTTTGTTCTGGACTCTCATCCAGGGAGGTGCCTTATGTAGAGCTGTCTCCTTTTGCTCATGTTTACTATATTAGACTTTGCCTTTGATGCTCTTGATAATTCTGAGGGGCACCTATCAATATTTTGGAAAATATCCTCAGTTTGGGTTTGTCTAATGTTGCTCTCACAGGTAGAGAGAGGGTTTGGTGGAGAGAAGGTGGCCACAGAAATAAAGTGCCATCCTCACCGCATCATCTCAAGAGCACACACCTGTAATCCCAGTGCTCTGGGAGGCTGAGGCAGGTGGATCACAAGTTCCAGGCTGGGAACTCAGTGATAACAACATAAATAATGAGTTAATTAATAGGGAAAGTAACTCAATGTGAGGGCCCTGTGTTCAATCCTCAATACTGAGAGAAAAAGCACATCCTATCAAAGTGATCTATCTTGGCATTGATCTTGCTGCCTGTCAAGGTAGGTGATATATTGGGCTTCCCACTATCAAGGTACTCTCTCCCCCTGACTTTCCATACCAGACTCTTTGGAAGGAAGTCACTGTGCACTGCACACACTTGAGGGCTGGGGGGCTTTGCTCCATGTCCTTTAAAATAGCTACATAAGTTATTCGGAACTCTTCTGCATGGGAGAGCTGTCCATCCTCCCGCTTATCTATTTGACCATTAATTTACATATGAGTCATGGCAACTGTACTGTAATGTATGCAAGTATGAATAACCATTACCATGTTATGGATTTTGTTGCTCAGATTATTCCATCTTGGCCATCGGGAACCCCTTCAGTTGTCTCTAGCGTCCCTTCGATGGGCCCCATTGTGCTGTGTGTGTTGGGATTTGTTCTTTGGCACTTTCTCTTTGTTTTTTGAGCCTGTTCTTGGGGTTCCAGGCTCCCCTTGTGTACTCTTGTGCCAGCCAAGATGTAGCCACCTGGCCAAGTCACTCTGATCCCGGCCTTCATGACAGTGACACCAGTGTTGGGTGTGCCTGGCCTGAGTGTCACGTTGTTCTTCACAGATTCCCTCATCACTCAAAAACAAAGAACTCCACGTACACAGCCCATGTGCAACTAAAACAAGCTAAAACACCTCAGTTCACAGTGATGCCTCCAGCTTCCATCTAGCACTGCATGGATTATTCTAGCCTCCTCTTACTTTTTCTCTCTTTGAGGGTAGTACCAGGAATTGAACTCAGGACCTAGAGTTTTCCAGGCAGGCACTGTACCTCTGAGCTCTATCCCTGGTCCCATAGCCTTCTCTTCTTGCTTCTCTGTAATCTCACAATCAAGCAATAAGCCCTACCCCTGCCATTTACCATTCAGGTTCTTCATTGTTCAATTGCGGCATATCTGTCTGATGGTTTGGGAACTATTAACCTAGCTCCCCATGGGAGGAGGCTTTACTAACGTCAATGCTAAAGACTGCTTCAGCATTGAAGTTCAGTCTTTTGTTGAGAAGTTTGATGGGCTTTACCACATGCACAGGGTTATGTATTCACCATTACAGAAGAGCATCACCATCCTCAGCATTCTCTAGGTGCCTTCCACTCTTCCTCTATATTTTTATAGTTTTTCCCATCTTCAGGTAAGCAGATATTTTAGATGAATAACAAATACTCGCATATAGGTAATTAACAATCAATATAATCCTTAATTTCATGGTTTAAATATACTTGAAATAAATAAAAATTTTAGAACAGTATTGTTATAAGATGTTTGTTTTGTACTATATCTCATGTCTGACATTAAGTACCATAATTTAAAAGCTAAAACTTATTTGAGGCCATTATGCTCTTTCAACTGGAAGGCAGCTACATTCTAGAAATATCAGCTTTCTAGGAGAGGTCAGGGCCGGCCATGCCGAGTAAACAGTCAATACTGTACCAAGTGCAAAAAGTGACAATATTGGATCGAATTTTCAATGATGCCCAATGGTCCTTTGGCACATACATAAATTCAATGGCTTAAAAATTTAACAAAGAACTTTTGCCATGCAACCAACTCTTAACCTCATTTGATTTTTTTTTTGTAAAAACAAAAAAAACCAAAAAAAAAAACCTCATGTTTATTTTGAAAATCAAAGTTTTGCAACAAAAGCATTATTAACTTCACTCTGAGCCAAGACTGGAGTGAAATGCAGTGGATAATTTATTTACCCTATACTTGTACTCAATTGCTATTTTTCATTGACTACAGTTTTATGGTCTCAAGAGCAAATCTCATGATGGTAAAACTTTTATGACTTACATTAATTCTGTGACTTTGGCTGTCATGTTTCTCAATTTTCTGTCAAGCCATAGAGCTATATTTTTTGGATATTTCTAAAGGATGCATCATGGGAGGCTTATCAAGCAAAATTTATAGCAAGACCTCCTGAGAAATTAAGCAGGTGGATTCTGACACGCATATGCACACACAGAAACACACACATGCACACGTGCACACACACACACGAACATACTCACATAGCCTTGTGAGTAAGAGCACTAGAGATGAACGCCTTGGGAAGGCAGTCATATTGCAAGAAGAGCTTTTGCTATGTGGCTGATGATTCCAATGTTTGAATGTTGTCTTTTGGTGTTGCTTCCAGCTTTGCATAGGGCTGCAGGGAGAGGCATGATAGAGCAGTGGCCAAGGCAAGAAAGCTGAGGGACAAGGGGGAAAGTGGAGAAGAAGAAAAGGAAGTAATGAGGCAAAAAGTAAAAGGAAGAGAAGTGAAAAGGGATTATTAGGAGAGGGAGTGATGACTGTTGCTTAAGTACTTTCTATGTTTACGTCATGGAAAGGTTGCGTCAGCTTGAAATATTCACCTGTCCTCATGACGACATGACTAGGAGGATGACTGAAGAAGAGAAACCAATAACACTAAACAAGGGAGAAAACACAGCTGATAGGAGAACTCGGAGAAAGTGAAGGAACTAGAAATATTCAATGCCCACTATCAAATTATTTCTTCCCATATTACTTTTATTTATCTGTTTTTAGTTGAACTCAGTTGAAAGTTTCACCTTCAACACACTTTCTCCTGGACATAGATTATAAATGACTAAGTTTATAATATATTGTTAGTCACCAATCCTAAACAATGCCATGACCCCTGGGCTCATTTTGTCTTCTTGAGTCCTTCTCCATTAAAACAATAAACTCCTTGTGTCAGCAGACTGGTCCAACTTACTGATGTCACCTCCAAGTCCGCGGAGTGGAGGGCAACATGGTATAGGGCAGGAGATGGGACATCTTCTCACTGCTGATTGCCAGAACAGAATTCAACTGATCTCCAATCATAAGGTCTTATCTTCATTATCAACTGAAAATTTGCATGACGAGGTTTACAAAAGCAGCTTCATGTGCCCGGTTCAGTGCTTGGCTCTGCCCTGTGGAAGCAGCATCCTGAGCATAATGCAGTGGCATAGAATAGATAAAGTGCAGGGATGTCATTCTTTCCCCCGTAGTGATGCGGGGGGCTTGAGAATTAAAAGAGGAGAAGAGAAGACAAGGCAAGAGAAGGTCAGTGAAGGAGCAGATTCCAGACTTTCCTTTGGGACTTAAATACAGTCCCTAGAGATTTTTGCAATTCCTACTGTCTTTAGAATGAAGGAAGGCATTTATTTACCATGGCGACCTAGCATGAAAACATAGTGTTTGCATTATTTTTGTAGATGCAATCAATAAAGAAGTTCATAAAGGGAACTGAGTATGAATCCTATTTTAAAGTAAAGACAGGCGTGGTGGTGTGATGCATGCCTGGAATCCCAGCACTTGGGAGGCTGAGGCAGAGGATCACAGGGACTTTGAGGCCAGCCTGAACTACACAGTGAGACCTTGTCTAAAAAAAAATCTTCCTTTGTTGCTCCTTTTTGGGACATAGGAGCCAACAGGTCCTGGAGAGTAGACACACAATAGAGCAGAGCAGAAGAGATGCTAACTTGGTATCTGAATTGTACTTTTTTGAATGCATCTCCCAGACCCTGCAGGACTTGGGCCTTCTCCTTGAGGCCTCAGGTCAATGTGTCCCACTAGAACACTTGGCTGAGCTTCCTGGCTTGTTGTGCCCTTTCTCTGATAGTATACAGTATTACATTTTTCTGATAGTATACACAATCACCTGGAATGACCCAGGCATTTGTTGACTGGTGACTGGTCCACTTATGTGTCTTCAGCTTCTGCTACTGCAAGTAAAGTCCTAGGAGTACAGACTACAATTATGTTCTATTTAGTTCTGAGTCTTCTGTGCCTGTAATAATGCTGTCCTATGTTTGTTGAATGAATGATTGGGTGAATAGATGCAAAGTTTCCTCTAGACATCATTAGAAACAGACATCTGAATATCTCTTAGTATAAGAAGAAGTGGATCCCAGAGAACAGTGCACTAGACACAAAGCTTTCTGGACAGTCACGTGACCCCACATTCACCCACATAGGGCAGATGAAGGCAGTGTGCGGAGGTCTGGAAGGTAAGTGCAGCTCATGGCAAAACCGCTGAAATTCGGAGGGCCCAGCTGTTTCCACTTCCCAAGGCAGGCCTCAACCCACAGGGACTAACCGAAGCCATTGTCTCTATGAGAAGTAAGAATCTCTCTGCTTGTGCACAAGGCAAGAGCATCTGAACACTAAGACAAATGGGCCTCTCTCACCTCCTGAGCATTCGACACTAGGCAGGGATAACCCTTCGCTGATTCTTTGACTCAAGGCTGGTGAAAATGAAAAGCACTAAAGTTGATGAACAGCCAGCCACGTCTTGGACATTGTGCTTAGGGCTCTGCATTCCTTGTGTATGATTCCCATTTTGTAGGCGGGTAATTTAGGTCCAGTGACTCTACGTCACTGCTTGTTCTCATCCAGCTAATAATAATAGAGCGCTGGTATCATCTCAGGGCATCTGAAACCAAAACCTGGATTTAAAATAAAATTGTTTTTAATTTAATCCTAACTAGATAATAAATTCAAAAATTATATATAGACATCGTAAAAAGAATCCCACCTAGGGCTGAGAAGATAGCTAGACAGTCTAAATGCATACCTGGCAAGCTCAAGGACCCAAGTTAAATCCCCAGTACCACATGCTGTGCTGGTCCCAGAACCTTGGGTACACTGTGCTGGTCTCAAAACTGGGTGTGGTGACACAAGCCTGTAATCCCAGCTCTGGGGAGGCTTAGAGAAGGGGATCACTATGAATCTGAGCTGCACAGTGAGAGCCTGTACCAAGTATATAAATAAATAAAAGAGTTAAAAATTTGAAGTTTCCCTTCCCAAAAGGAAGGAATATAATAAGCTCTTTGAAGACCTTTCCAGGGGTATTGCAAGCACATACAAGACCATAGAGGTGTGCACATAAATGGGTGTCCATGTGTCTCTGCATGTTTAGGTTTTTGCTACAGAAAATGTGGAACATGTAGTAGACAGAATCCAGTAATGAAACCTGCATATTTCCACCTACTCAGTATCAATTACAGAACAATTATGCCTCATTTATACCCCATCTCAGACTTCATATTTCATTTATAATTATTGTTGAATATATATAAAAATGAAGATTCTTGAGACCTGACCAAAATTAATAATCACACCTGAAAATTAATAAAGCCTTTAATATCATCGAATATACTTAGTATATGGGTTACTCAGCTTTTCTTTGCTCTGACTCAATATCTGAGGAAAAAAAAGCTTAAAGGAGGGAAATTTCATTTTGGCTCACAGTTTCAGAGGTTTTAGTCCATGTCTGTTGGTTAGGCTTTAGGGGCAGGACCTTATGCAGAAGGATGCGGCAGGCCAAGCTGCTCATGCCATGGTAGTTGAGGAGAATGAGAGAGAGAGAGAGAGAGAGAGAGAGAGAGAGAGAGAGAGACAGAGAGACAGAGAGAGAGACAGAGAGAGACAGACAGACAGAGAAAGACAGAGACAGAGATACAGAGACAGAGAGAGCAAGAGAGACAGAGAGGCACAGAGAGACAGAGACAGAGACAGAGACAGATAGATAGATAGATAGAGAGAGAGAGAGAGAGAGAGAGAGAGAGACATATTGAAGTCTCTCTTACACATAGCCATCCAGTTTTCCTTCCCAAAAGGAAGGAATATAATAAGCTTCCTAAGGACCTTTCCAGAGGTATTCCAATCACATACAAGGGAGAGGGACAGTTCGAGAGAGACAGAGACAGAGAGACAGAGAGAAAGAGAGGGAGAGAGAGAGAGAGAGAGAGAGAGAGAGAGAGAGAGAGAGAGAGAGAGAGAAAGAGAGAGAAAGAGACAGACAGAGAGAGAGAGAGACCAGGGCCATAATGTAGTCTCATGGACCTGTTCTCTTCATATAGGGCCTGACTCCTAAATTTCCATCATCTCTCAGTAGCTCACCTACATATGAACCCAACACAATGTACTGATGAGCTCAGAGCCCCCATGATCCACTCCACTGAGTCCCACCTACCTCTGAACATTGCTGGAGTGGATTCCAAAACTTCAACTTTTAAGCCTTTGAGACATCCAGAACCAAACCATAACAGTATGCCAGCTATTATTCACCCCATTCTTACAGTTTGTTTATTTGAATCAGGATTTAAGAAAGATTCTACAATTATAATTGTTGATAGGTCTTCAATTCTCTTTTAACCTACAAAGTCTTTTTTTAGTTCTCTTCTTTTTTACCCCTTGCAACTTATTTGATGAAGTAATGACTTTGTCCTATAGAATTTTCAACAATTCAAATTTTGTGAAAAATAAAATCTCTTGCACATAAGCAATATGATAAAATCCATATTACTTTATGCCTTGTTCTTTTTCATAACAAAATTCACCAACTCACTCAACAAGTATTTACTGAAGGCCCTCCTCTACTTACACACTAGGAATTAGTAGCAAACAAAACAAAGAAACTGATCCCCACCTTCAAGGAATTTAGATGTTAGTGCCAAAGCTTTGGCATTAAAAAAAAAATGCAGTATTTTGCATAAAAGAATGAATTTTGTAGGGCAAATATGTAGCAGTAAGTTGTAATTAAAGGAGTCATGGAATTTTAATTTTGACAGTCTGTTATAATTTGGATCAGTCCCCTAGAAGGGTCCCGTGTGTGATGGTAAGACTTGGTAGGGAGTCAGCTCATGAAGGTGTCAGCATGCCAGCGAGGGATCCATTGATGACTTCATAGCTGAATGGATGCTGAGAAGGTAGAGCTCAGGTGGAGGCAGAAGCTCACTGGGGCCTGCCTTTGAAGAGTAAATCTTTTCTCTTTCTACTTCCTGCTTTCCATGAGGTGAGCAGCTCTCCTCCACCATCGCCTTCTGCCTGATGCTTCTATGCTGGAGTGAGGCAACATAGACTGAAACTTCTGAAGCTGGGAGCCAAAGCCACCTTTTTCTGCTCTAAGTTGTGTATGTTGGGTAATTTGTCCCAGCTATGGAAAGGCGATGAATGCACTATGCAATTAAGTTGCACCACTTCCACTTCCACCACTCAGAATGCGAGAAAGGGACTGGTTCCCTCATGCACACACCAAGAGTGTGGTAAGGCTTTCTGACATTTGATAGCTGAAAAAATCTTATCAATGTGATTTTCGTTTTCATTTATCTAATGAAAGATATATGGTACTATCTTTCTTACTGTTAAAGTACATTTTAATTTCCTCATCTGCCTATTTGCTATTCCCAGTTTTTCTATGAGCCTTTGGCCTTTGGCTTCTAGACTAGGCTAGAAGACACTAGGAAGCTATACACTACCTAGATAATAAGTGCTTTGTGTATCATCCCTTTTGCTTTGTGTATGGTGATTCTTTCCTTTCAGACAGGGTCTCAGTATGTAGCACAGGCAGGCTTTAAACTCCCTTGTCCTCAGGCTGGCCTCAAACCTATAGTGATCATCCCGTCTCAGCTTTCTGAGTGCTGGGATCACAGGTGCACACCATCACACCCAGGAGGTGATTCTTACCACTGAGGAATTTTTGAATTTAAAAAAAAAATGCAATGAGGCTTATAATCTTCATATTGCATCTGTGCTTAGCATTAGTTAGACAAAGTTTAGGTTTTTAGTTATCAGGTTGTATATTGGCCAACATGCCTTAATGAATCCATGACAATAAAGGCAGAATCTCAGTGGTTTAACATCACAAAGCTGACTGGTTGCTCATGCTTGTGACTGGTACTGACCAGCTGAAACTCCCCAAGTGCCACAGACCACCTTGACATGGGACAGCTGGAGCTGTGTTATGAAAGAATGCATGATTAATGGCACTAAAAGACTTTGTTGCATCACACTAGCCACAGCCAGTTCCATGCATAGCACACTGAGTTACAGATGGGGCTTTGCAACTGGATACAAATGTACCCAGAAGGAGAAGGTACACGGGTAGGGGCAACTGGCTCTGCCTTCCTGGCTCACACCAAGGTAAAGCACTACTTGCTTATATCCCCATTTCTGCCACTTTCTCTGACACATTTGTGAACACAGTTCTGCAATGCAGCCCTCACACACGACCAGATCTCTCAGATTGGACTGAGTGGCCATTTGGTAATCTGAATGGGACAGATGTTCAGAGAGTAGCCATGCTTACTTGACTTGGAGCACTGTGGCCTCCCATGTCCCAGGCTTTGGCATAAAAACAGGTTTCTCAGCATGAAGACACTTCAGTCTTCTCACTTCGGGAGCCAAGATGACACTCTTAACCGCTGGTTACTTAACTTATTTGGGGGATAACATATGGAACAAATGCATAACTTGGTCACTTTTACAGAGAAATAAATAGTCTGTATCCTACAGATCTGGTGAAAGGTGCTATTTGTTTAGACAATGGATTTGCTGAAGTTGTTTTTGCAGATTGCAAAGTCAATGGATCTTGGAACTTTTACCACAAACAATGAAGGAATTAAAACCTTACGAAGCATAAAAGATAGGAATGTTATCTTCAGCATGAATTGTGACCTAATTATTGTTTCTAAAAATGTAAACCTAATCAATTAGTGCCCAGTCAGCAGATAAAGAACACGTGTGTGTGTGTGTGTGTGTGTGTGTGTGTGTGTATGTGGTGTGTTGAGGGGGGATCTAGGACCTGCCTATGTTCAAAGCGAGAATATCTGGAAATAACAGGTGTGTCCAGTCTTACTGATATCGAGGACACAATCTTGAGTTGCTTCAAGTAGTGGAGGTTCCTTTTGAAGAATAGGATAAACAGGAGTCTCCTGAGAGCCAAAGCCAGGAAACATTTACACCTACACTTGGGTGGAATGGAAACTGTATGCCTAGACTCCAAGCACCTGCTCAGCTGTGGGACACTAGTCCTACATAAAAGAACTCAGAGGAAGATGGGTTAGTAATGGCATCCTGGGCAAAGAGCATGGGCTCCCTCTCCTCTCCTGAGATGGAATGCTAGCAATTGCTGGTATAAGGGAAAAAAGGGGAGCATAGGCTGTCTTTTAAAGAAACAGATCATGTGTCACTGAAGAAGTAGGGACTGGAAGGACAGAAATATTAAATAACAGCTTCTGTCCTTGGCAACTTAGAGTATGAAAAAAACAAAACCTCTACTTTGGGTTAGACAGTTCATAGAAGATTCAAATTATCCAGACCCAGTAAGGGCACGCGGGCAATCCTTGCACTCTGGGGCCTGTGTCTGGAGGATAGCCAGTTAAGCCCAGCTTGGGTAGCTTAGTGACTCAGCAAGACCTTGTCATGAAATAGAAGATTAAAAGCGTGGTAGATCTTACGGTTAAATACTGACACTGAAAATGGTCTGATGGAACTGACACTATGTCCTTTCATGGTTCTACCATTACTTTATTCCTTTGCCGTAAGGCCAAGACAAAGGCTGACCTTTGAGCCTGCATCACGGAACAAACAAACATCCTGAGGGAAGCTTCCTTACTCCCAATATGTATGAGTTGGAAAACACTGGGATCTTGAAGGCCTTTCATTATTGCAATAGTTTTGCCTAAGCTGATACATGCAGAAAATCAGAGATGTTAGATTAGAGATATGCTTGTGATCTAACAAAATTCCCAAAGTAGCTCTTGTGGCATGCCACTTACAAGAAAAATGGGCCCTGTGGACTCGTGGCCTTCATCAAGACACCAGAAGAAATAAGTGTCAGAAGCATGAGCCTACTTCTGTTGTTCCCATGTGACCAGACAGTACAGAAATCTAAGTTCTGAAAAGGATTTCCAGTTCAAAAGCAAAACTGCATGGGAAATACAGAAATTTCAAAGATGGAGAGGTCAAATTGAGCATAAAGAAACAAGGAGAACAGGCTAGAAGTTGTCAGAGAAACAATTCATCGCTAAATCCCCTATTCACTGAGCTCTCCACGCCCACTATTTTTTGCATCTCTAGAGAGTCCAAAACACAAGATTGTGTGTGGGTGTGTTGGAGTACAGACACAGCATGTGTACTAACACACTTGCCACAGAACTACCACAGCCTTCCTCTGCCACTTAATTCCTAGACATGGCCATCAGACCTTTCCTCTTCAGCCAGGAGACTGAAAGCTCACTGAAGAAGCTAAGAGGAAAGATCTAAGAATACCTACCTTAGGCGTCCCCAATAGAAGATTTGACCATGTTACAGATAGTGCTAAAGGTCTTCGTCATAAATACAGAACTTCCCATCAACTTGGTTTCCTACAGTCCTGATATTGTCCAGGACCAGGAATGCCAGACAGTTGAGAAGAATGGAAAAATTATCTTGGGGAAAATAAAGACCATTGTACTCATGTAAATTAAAAACCTTTCAATCATATAAAAGTTTGTGGTATATATACACATCTCTGTTTATTATTTTTATTACTAAATCTTTGTGTTATATATAATTAATATCTTAAGACATAAGAGAAATTTTCTCAATTTTTTGAGACAAGGTTTTCCTCTATAGTTCAAGTTGGCCTTGAACTCACTATGTAGCCCAGGCTAGCCTAGAACTCACAGGGATCCTCTTGCCTCAGCCTCCTGAGTGCTGGGAATTAATAGGTTATGTGCCATTGTGTATGGCCATCATCTATAACATATGAATATTTTTAATCATTCAGACACTGAGAGACCAAAAAGAGGACACTAGAAATCTAAAATATGCTTCCAGAAGCCTGACTGGTGGTGTGCATGTATCATCTCAGCCCTCCTGGGAACTGAGGCAGGAGGATAGCTAGTGTGAGCCCAGCCCAGGCAGTTCAGAAACTTTGGAAAATCCTCTTTCAAAATTTTAAGAATTTTAAAAGGTCTAAGTATATAGCTCCATGTGAAGACTCGGGGCTTCATTCTCAGGGCATTATAATTATAAAACCCAAAATAAATTGAGTTTGAAGAAATCTTTCAGAGTAGTCAGAAATATGGAAAAAGATGAATAATAGAAGAGTGAGGACATGTGTAGGTGATCCAAGGTTGGTATTTATTAGGAGTTCCAGAAAGTCAGTAACGAAACTGAAGTAAGGAAAGCAACAGGGAGTGACTCACAGAAATTATCAGACCCAAATAACATGCAGGACCAGACTGAAGCAGCCACTGAGACCCCTACCGGAGCAGATGGTGTGACAGTTCAGCCGTACAAGTCGTGGCCATCACAAGGAAGGTAGGGCTTTGAACCTCTTAAGAGAGATACTAAAAGCAAGGGGTTACATGGATCTACTTATTCCTGACCTATTATTCCATATCTACCAAGCATGTCAATAAAGTAGGAGGGTAAAATAAAAGCATTTAAAGTATGCAGATAGCAACCAAAGAAACTCCAACCTTACGTCCTATGTCTTCTTTCTCAAGAAGCTGCTAAAGGAAGCATTCCATTAAAATGAGGTCACAAACTAAGGACAAAGAGGTGTGGAGCACACAGGAAATCCCACAAAGAGAAGCAAAAGGCATCCTTGGGAGGACTGGGGGCCTTCAGGAGGCCAGACAGGGGACTGAATCCAGATGGCCATGGGGTCTCAAGCAGGAGTCCCAATGCCATCTTTCAAAATCTAGGTGAGAGTGCCCGATGGAGCACGTAGGCTTATCATGTCGGTGTTCCAATCTGATCAGCTTGCTTCTTTCTCCTCTGGTATGGTTCATGTCTAGTTGCCCCCTAAAAGCCTCATGTGTTTTTGTCAGAGGTCATTGAATCTAGAGTGTGTGACTGATTTGTAGTGTAAGGGTGAGTGTTTGCTGGATCAGTCCACTGATTGGATTGGCACCGTCCTAATCCTGGTAGACTGGCTACAGTATGAGGGACAGAGAGAGGCCTGTTTTTCTCTCCCTTGTTGCTTTGCTATCTTCTGCCATGGACTGTTGCTCCTCTCCTGCACCAGTCTGCCTTGGAGCCCACCCATTATGGATTGAAACCTCTGTGTCAACTATGAGCTAAATAATCCTGTCTCCCCTTGACTTTGGGTGTCAGGTATTTTGTCTCAGTAATGAGAGAAAAGTAAGATGCCCTCATTGACCTGTGCTTGTCTCAGCCAAGGGTCCTGATTTCGCCTCACAGAGAAGGTGTTCTCTGACTTTCTGAAAGCCAGAGGTCAGGCCTAAGAAGATCCAAGCAGCTGACTCACCTGACCACATCACTGTAGAACCCAGAGCCCATTCCACAACCTGAAGAAGAATGCTTAACAGTGTGCACCCGCTTTTATAGTTCACCCTTAGCTTTTACCCTGGCCTTTCTAGAAGAGCTGACATGTACATATCCAAGGATTTCTAAGCCAGAGATCCTAATAATGTGCTTTTCCCTGAAACCTAGTGACAATTGATTTCTGCATTACAGTTGTATTTGTGCTTGGTACTCAGGCAAAATCAAAGACAGTATCCTGTGTGGATACAGATGTGGTCTGTAAAATCATGGAGGAAAACTAAGGCACCGCTCACACAGCATGTTGGAGAGGGATTTCTTGGGGATAAAGGAAAGAAGCAAAGGGGGCTGCTGAGATACCTATGCAAGCCTCCTTTCAAGAGTTAAAGGAGAATAGACAGGGATTCCTTTTCTTTCTGTTCTCCTTGTCCTCCTCCTCCTCCTCTGCCACCTCCCCACTTCTCTTCCTTCTCCCTCTTCCTTTTCTATATCTTCCTTCAGTTTCACTTCTTTGTCTTTGTTTTCTAAAGTATATATACTCTTAATATATTTTGTAAAAACATTTTATGGGCTACTATGTGATATTCTGGTACAGACATACATTGTGTCACACTGAAATCAGGGTAAATGCATCTGTCTCATCAAACATTCATCATTTCTTCATGGAAAAAACATTTAAAATCTTCTCTTCTACCCATACTTCCCTTCTTCACTCTCAATGGCCTATTTTTCTTCTTCTAATTGTCCAAAAATGTTTCATAACTTGTTATGTATAATGTAACTCATGAAAATGTAGTCTTTTCATCCGAAAAACAGTCAGAAGAAGTAAGTAATTTGGACAAGCAAAAAACAAACAAACAAAAAAAAAAAAAAAAAAAAAAAAAAAAAAAAAAAAAAAAAAAAAAAAAAAAAAAAAAAAAAAAAAAAAAAAACAAACAAAAACCAAGGATGCCCTGAGTGGTGATGGCGAGCAATCGCACAGTATTAGGCCCATTTGCGGGCAGTGGCAGAGCATATGCAGTTCTGGGTTCAGTCCCATCACCACAAAACCACAAACCAACAAAAAGCCTCAGGTGTTTTATGAGGTAAAAGCAAAGGGATCAGAATAAGATGTTTATGAGATAATGATAGAGTAGGGAAAATTAAAAAGCAGCACACCTCCCATCCACACATATATGTTTGCCAGTGTGGACATAAATCCATCAGGGAAGGGTCCATTAAGGACAGAGACCCTGGCCTGACACTGGATACTAGGGACAAGGAATTCTCACATTCTATGTCATATCACTGTAGATGTGGAAGCACGTGTAAGTTATACTTATTCAAAATGCTATGGGGGTTGTTTTATTATTTAAAAGAATCTTGATGGCAATAGAGAAACCTGCCTAGCAAGCCAGTGGGAAGTGTCCCTAGAGCAGCGGTTCTCAACCTGTAGGTCGCGACCCCGGCAGGGATCAAACTACCAAAACACAAGGGTTGCTTAAAGCCATTGGAAAATACATATTTAAACCCATGCTATGCCATGGTGAAATATTATTTGTTTTAATTAGTAATTTGAAGTAGCCGCCAAAATTATTTTTTGGTTTGGAGTCGCGGCAACATGAGGAACTGCATTGCTGGGTCAGGGCATTAGAAAGGCTGAGAACCACTGCTCTAGAG
Organism: Myocastor coypus; assembly: GCA_004027025.1. Lineage (NCBI taxonomy): Eukaryota > Metazoa > Chordata > Mammalia > Rodentia > Myocastoridae > Myocastor > Myocastor coypus. The sequence goes on from PVJA010008370.1 coordinate 25,805, forward strand.
TCTGGGCAGAGCTGCACGCCTAGGTATGTGCTTAGGGTATCTGTTTGCACCCAGCTGTCAGGAGAGTGTACAGCAGCATTCAGAAAGCCTCTGTGTGTGGAATCTAAAAAGGCAGGAATAGAGGAAAGCAGGAAGCCATCCATGTAGAAGGCCCCTAGAGTCGAAATTTTTCCAAATTCTGGCTGACCCTACACAGTGAGGGTGAACCGGCATGCATGAAAGTCACAAATGAAACGTGAGAAGGAAGCAGGGACAAAAGCCACGCAGAGTAGGAACTAATTGTCTCATGTTCAAGGAGCTTCGCACACCTCCGCACATAGAAGAGTCCGCAGCTATGAGAGTAGCCAAGGAAAATGCCAGCCGAGGGGCGTGGCTCAGTGGCAGAGATTTTGCCTTATGTGCAGGAGGCCCTAGGTTCCATCCTCAGCATTGCAAGAAACAAAACTCAAGAGAAGAGAGGACATAAACCCTAGGAAGGACAGAGACAGCCTTCAGCTGGGCCAGGAATTATCTCTGAAGCTGGGTGTGGCCACTGTATTTCATTATATAACTTACACTCATTTATCAATTCTCAGTTACACTTCGTTGAATTAAATGACCAGCAAAAATCATCAGGAGCACAGTAATCTCTGTAAGATTAGAATAACAAAAGATAATGGAAAAGATTAATTCCAACAAGTCTAACTCTGCCTTAAAACAAAACATATTCCCAGTCTGTAGAGGCATTTTTGTTAAAATTTAGGTCTTGAGCCAGGTATGGTATTCACACCTGTAATCCCAGCACTTGGGAGGCTGAGGCAGGAGGATCATTGTGAGTTCAAGCCCAGTCTGGGCTACAAAGAATGCTGAACTGCATAGCAAGACTTTGTCTCAAAAAGACCTAGAAAAAAGAAAAAATCAGTTTTGCTAGATTCCTGTAAGCAGAACAATGTAGAAATAAAAATGTCCTAGAATTCTGCAGTTCAACTTTCACATGTTTGAAGTTAGGAGGAACTGTACCAGTTAGATAGTCCATGCCCTACATTTTCATAAATGAAATGGTGAGTGAGCCCGGAAGTCATCAGACAGGACATCAGAGGTCATCAGACAAAGCTCTTGCTGGATCCAGTCTGCCGCAAGCCATAGCAGGCCCACACTTGGCTGGGCCCTGGCCTGGGGGTTTGTCCAGCCCGGCACACTCTTATCAGGAACAAGTGGTGATTTCCCAAGAAGGCATTCAGTTCCTGGACCAAAAGACTGGCTTGAGTTTGGGAACCAAATCAGGAAGCTTTTTGCCCAGCCAGCCCTGAGAACATGATTTCCCGGATCGGGCAAATGAAATTGCAAAATATGAGGCTCAGGCAGAGCTGAAAAAGTGTGGTGGGCAGGCCCCGGGCCTCACTGCGCTCAGAGCCTTCAGTAGCAACTAGGTAGAGCATTCAGAGTGCTGCCTGGAATCAGACAGCCCAGGCTCCTTCCTGCCTTTGTCCTTTACCACAGCACACAGACTGACTTTTACCTTCTCTTGTCCTCAGAAAAGTGGAGATAACAATAGTACCCATCTCATAAGTTGTTTTGGAATTACATGTTTTAAATTTTGTGTGTGCATGTATAATGCATCTGCATACCATCAGAGCTCACAGGCACAGCTATTATGATTCTCCTTTTAGAAGTAGGAAGCCTGACATTTTCATAGCCTAAGAACCAGGTTACTCTGGATAGGAGAACAGGAACACAGGCACCACTGGACTCCAGCCTCAGGCTAGGTTGCAAGCCCAAGCCAGCCCAAGCTGACCTGGCTGTGGGAACAAGGGGTTCTCTTAGCCCAGCCTTTGTGGAGAACAATGGAAAGGCAGATGACACCAAATCAAATTCTTCCTGTTGTCCCTTAGATGGGCCATTTCAAGTAGCTTGGAACATGCTGAGTAAGCGTATACGGCAGTCTTCCATCAATAACACCAGGATCCCGCCCCACTCAGCCCCGTACATGTCAGGCCCTTTGTGGGTTGGGGAGGTTTGTGGAGAGTTGATGGTATGACAAAGCCATGTTTTAGAAAACAGATCAGGATGACAGGCAGGAAGTCAGGAGGCCTTCAGCAACCCAGCCCGCATCTGCTCACTGAAGCTCGGTGCTCCAGAGTCTGGATTTTCATTCACCCTGGCCTCCTGAAAGGGTGGAGTTGCTGTTGCTGTGGCTTGGATTTCCTGAATGAGGGGGACTAAACTCAATCAGTATCTCAGTCCTAACAGAACGGGGTGTGCCCTACTGTGAAGCACCCACCAAAGTGGCCTGAACACTTGGGAATACTGGGGATGCTGTGGGTGCTGGTCTTCTACTGTGGCCTGGGGAGCTTTGGGGACCTTCATATATTTAGACTTTTGAAGTACTTCCAAAGATTTTAGCAACCCCACCAATCCATCTTTCCTAAGCTCTCCAGCAGTTGAACTGCCCCCGCTGCCTTGGAGCAGTGTGAGAATAGGGCTGTTCTCTTATCTGTGGAGTTGCTGCATTGCACACTAGGGGTTGGTTTCTCCCGCCCTGGCTCTGACCTCAGCCTCTACCCCACCCTTCCCACCAAGTTGTGTTTCTGCCCTTCCCAAGTCCCCTCCCAGGCCCTGCTGATGCCCTGGAGACTACAGCCAGGCCATATCTGTTCTGTCTGTCCTGCCACCTGAGGGGCAGAGCTGTCTCTCCTCTCTGCTAGACCCCACTAGCCTGAGCACAACTCACTGGTCATAGCCTGGTCCAGGTATATGCAGTTCCTCTCACAGAGGGACTCGACCATAGCCCATAGGGTTCCTGACTGCAGCAAACTGACTGACTGATAGGTCAACATCAGGCTGAGCTTACACCCTCATCATTCAGGCCACCCTCTGCCCTTCCCTGGCCTTTGGCAATGGGTCAAAGTTGTCATGTGGACTCTCATTTCTTAAATAAGACTTTTATTTTATGAGGTATACTTTAATCCTAATCCTTCATTAAAACCAGAAAAAAAAAATGATTGAGGAAGATTCACTGGATCAGATTATCCCTGGAAAATAGAGTCCAACCTCCAGTTGGGGTCTGTGAAACCCAGGACAACAACAGCTTCATGGTGTGACGTGTCCACTTGACCCCACTTTCCAAGGGTGGCAGGAGGGTCCTCACCCCATGGAGCAGTCATGCTGAGGTCTGAGGAAAGGACCGAGGCCCCATGTGTCCATTCATTCCTCAGGGAGTATCTTAGTTCCTTTCTTGTTGCTGAGACAAAATACTCAAAACAACTTAAGGAAACAGAGGGCTATTTTGGCTCATGGTTTTTGAGGATTCAGGTCAAGGTCAGTCAGCTGGTTCTCAGACAAGAAGGCTCTGGAAGGGTCTGAGGGAGGAAAGCTGCTCATGTCATGGTGGACAGGAAGCAGAGAGAAGGGAGGAGTCATGGGAGGAGTAGGGATGCAGCTTTGTAGACTCTGCCTGCTAAGAGCACAGTGAACTCTAAACACTTTAGTGGATTAATCCACCAGTGAGCATAGCATCCCCATGACAGAATCACCTCCCAAAGCCCCCACCTCTTAGTGCATAAGGCTCTTGCGAAACATGGATCTAAACCACCACAGGAAGCTGGGTGTTTCTGCTTCCATCCAGCATGACCACCACAGTAGTAGCTTGTGATGGGTCATAGTCGCCCATGAATCCAAAGCATAAACAGAGCCCAGGTCTGCATTCTGGAGGTTTGGAGCCAAGGGGCTCATTTGCTGCCCCAAGGAAGCTCTGGACCATGCAGAATGGTGCTGGCCTACCCCCTGGGCATGGCTTCCTGTTTGTCACACCAGGGCTGGTGGTGGCAGTTGTCCGCTGGGAAACCTGGCAAGCAACAAGCCATCTCTTTGCCTTTTTTGGAGACAGAGAAGTAGATTTTATGTTCTTGGGAAAGACGCCTTGGAGAATATGCTTTTCATTACAGTCTCAGAGGCGGATGAGCAGAAGGGTCAGGCCTGGGGCTGTGAAGCTGAGACTTTAGCACCAATTTCCTCTGCAGGGGCGGCTGCTTCTCATATACTACTTTCCCAAGAATTTGACACTGTGAGACTCCAGACATGGGAATGAGACTTGGAGAGCCCTGATTCCATCTCTTCCATTGGCATTTTACTTTTCTTTTCTTTTAATCTCCTTCACACACACTTTAGGTCTATTGCTTCTGCTGTCCATCTTCCAGGTGTTCCATTTTCTGCCCTCATCTTCAGCCCCAGAACTACTGCACGCATGCCAGGGCTGCCCAGGAGGCAGACAGAATTGAGGCGCCCCTGCCTGAGTCTTCTCTTGCACATCCAAAGACGCTCTCACCATCTGCTTTCAATGAAGTGTGGATTTCAGTACATATTATGGAAACAGAAACGGAAAAACCATTGGGGTCCCTCCTGCAAAAACAATCATTGTCCATTGAAATGAACTCTCGGGAACTTCCGGGTGGAGAGACCATCACTATTAATGAAGAAGAATTCAGACAGGAATTCTGGCAGGGCTGGACTGCGGAGAGGGAAGAAGGAGTGGAATGTTTTGACTCACAAGGCAGTTAGGAAGACAGTCCCTTCCCAGAGCAAACAGAACAGTCCTGAGCCAAGGTGAGGGAATCTGACACCAGCCTGGTTTCTCTCTGACTCAGGAATGTAGGCTTTCAGGCCTGCAGGCTGGGGAGGTGGGCTCAGCTACCCAGGGCACCCAGGACTCAGTATAGCACTTAGCCAGGCTGGAAATGCCATCTGCTCCTGGAGCCAGCACTTGGGACAGGAAGCCCCAGTGAATGCTGTACCCTCATCCTGGAGAAGTCACTTCCCTTTGCTTCTGCCAGGTTCAAACCACTTGCTGAGGGACTGCGGGGTGTAAGACAGAAGCTCAATGCATCTTTACTTCAGCAAGCATAAAAAGGAAGTGTGGAAGACCATGCTTTTATGTACCGGCTTGAGGGAGGGCAAGGGAGGAAGGAATAGCAGTGTGTGTGTGTGTGTGTGGGTGTGTGTGTGTGTGTGCGTGTGTGTGTGTGTGTATGTGTGCTAAACAAAGTCCCACCTTCCCTCTTGACCTGCTGATGCCTGTGTGGTGGATTGCTAACTGATGGTCAACTTGAAACACCCAATTGGACTGAATCAGTTAGTGTGGTGCTGGGTATGGGCCGCCCACCGGAGGATTGTTGTCTGCAGCATAAGACTGGAGAAGCTGTAGAAAGGCTACTAGGGAAGCTGTGTGCAGATTCAGATGCAGTTGGAGCTGTTGGAACTGCTGGTTCTCTTGGGCTATTCTCCTAGGGGACCTTGCATGCTGGCTTTCTTGGTGAACTTGGTTGTTATCCTTGGAGTAACAGTTCAGGACCCTATTGTCCCCTGAGAATGGCTGTGGTTCACTTTGAGAAGCTCTGGTCCTCACTTTGAGCAGCACTTCCTGGCTCCTGAGGGGAACATGGAACACTTCTCAGTCTCCTAGAGTAGGCTGCTATGTGGGCTTTACTGATGGGAGCTCAGCTCTCTTAATTGCTGGAGGAGCTTGGGACCTCACCATCGCTGAGGATGGCTCTGGTACTTCCGGGGGAGCTCTGGTTTTTAACTGGAGCATTGTTTCCTGGCTCCAGTGCACATCCCTCAGCCTGCTAGCACAGATCCCGCACCCCACCAGCACAGACTTTCTAGTTTCCGCCACTGGCCCTTGGTCCTTGCCATTGCAGTTCTATGAAGCAAGCCTGCATGAGACATTGTCATGGGCTCTAGGTCTCCAGCTGGACTTGTGGGAGGCATCGCTATGAGCTCTAGGTTTTCAGCTAGACGCAGGCAGGACATTAGGATCAGGCTTTCAGCTGGATTCTTTGGTCTTTAGAGTGTGGACAGATTTCCTACACTCTTGGTATGCTATCCTTTGTGTGATTCATTACAAAATAATCTTATAAAATGTGTCCTGTACTACAGTGTTCCCCTCGCAAAGCCCCAAACCACAACAGCCTGAAATCCTATACTTAACACCCATTTCCTTTTTCTCTCTTAAGATACCAATAATGCTTCAAACTTCATCAGTAGCTGGCATCACTGAGGAAATTAACTCCTCAGATTCTCCTCAAGAGGAGGCCATAATGGCAAGAAAATGAAAACCCTGAGCACTGATTTGGGACTGAAACACTGTGAAGGAGAGAGGTAGTCATAAAAGAGGAGGAGGAGCTTGGTGTCAGTTGTCACAGCTTGGTTGGGAGCAACACAGCTTGGGCTCCAAACCCGGCTGCATTTCAGAAGGGAGGAAGATCCAAGGCGCCAGAAGCCCTCCTCATATCTATCCCACAGATGTACCTCAGCGCCAACACCAGGAACACCCTCCACTGTGAGTTCACCTCCAAGTCAGCTTCTCTTAGATTGGACTGACTCGTTTTTGTACCGGCGTTTTCTATTTCTGTAACAAAATACATGAGACAAAGTGGTTTGTAACAAACAGAAGTGTATTTGACTAACAGTGAGGGAAAGTCTGAGAGCAGGGAGTCAGCACCTGAGCGGTGTTCCGTGAGGGCCTTGGCTGTGTGTGTCCTATCACATGACAAAGCAGAGCAAGTGAGAAGCCCGAGTCTCCTCATCTTCTAGTAAAACCAGTAAGGTCACACACAGTCAGCCCACCCGCAGGAGCTCACCTGATCCTCATTGCTTCCCCCAGGGCTCCACCTCTAAAGGCCGTGAACACATCAACTTCTGGGGAAGATCAAATTGCAGCCATATTTGACTTCCAGTTGCCCACATTTTCATTTGTCAGCCTTTAAATGTGTTCAGTGCTTTTTCCTCCCGCTATTTTCAACATAGTTCCTTGTAACTCCTCCCTGGCCTCACAGCTACACAGTGTCTGGTTGTTTTACCTGTTGATAAAAGAAAGCAGATGAGGAACCAAAGATGGGAGTCTGAGGGGGATCATGTGAAAGAGATAGCTCCACCCCCACCCTCACCCCCAAAACCCCAAGATCCTTCCCTGGCTGCACAGTATACACAGCCTACTGGAGAATCACCCCACGCAAAGCCCTATGTGCATAAAGAAACTACAGCCTAAGCACAGATGGTCCTCAGCAAGCACAAGACATCAGTAAAATCTTAATTTTTCCCCGTTTGAGAGGAGGGGCTGGTAACTGCAAAGGAGTATCCCGTATTCCCTCTCTTCACAGGGCAGGGACTGCTTGTCCTCTCAGTGGGTGAGATACTTATTTACTTAGCTCCCTGCATAGTTCCCTAACATCACCTGAGTGGCAGGCTTCAATAAACCACAATGAGGGGGTTACACACGTTGGAAAATTTAGGCAACCTGTTCCACACAGGTCTTTCCTGAGTCAGTGTCACTGGGCATATCCCATGACCACAGCCTTGCCGCACGCAGGTCGGCAGCCTGTCTGACAAAGACGAGACAGTGTCAAGCACAGCTGCCTCAGCCTATCACTACCTGAGGCCTCAGTGCCCCGCTTGAATTATTACATCAAACACTAAGTGGTTACTTATTGCTAAGTATTTTCTTTGGCATCTACCGGGCTGTTTTGATCCCTATTCTTGATTGTTGTAAGCAAGGACTATTCTTTCTAATTTTTTTTTTCTAATATTGATATCATATGCATATAGGTCATTAAAAATTCTAGGTCAGATGAATACAATCATGACTGTACACGGGTAGAGGATGGCAGTTTATCTAAAGGTACAGGGGAATTTTATTTTATTTTATTTTATTTTGTCTGCATTTTTTTCATTAAATTTCAACAAAATTCTTTGCTTACTCTTTTTTTATTACTTTTAATAAGAGATAACAATATGAGAGTTTCAAAACATGTTAGTAGTACATTCGCAATAACTGACACATTGCATATTGTTGTTCTCATAAAAGTTATACAGAGCACAGGGTTCTCTGTATACACACAGTATAGATGTGATAAATTTTCTAATTGATATTGGTAGAGAAAAAAAGAAGAAATTTTCTTCTCTTTGAACTAAGACGAAGTAGTTGTATACATAGTTCAATGTTTCTTAATGGCAGTGGGTTACCAGTGAAACTGGCAATGTTGGAGGCTGTTGATTTTCTTAGAGCTCACTATACTAATCTAGCTCTGAGTTTTATGCCTCGTACTTAAGCTTTTCTGCTGGGTGATCGAGGGCAAGTTAAAGCAAGACTTGTCTAACAAAACTCTCATCATTTGTATTTTCCAAGGTCAAATCTTCTCAGGATTAACTTTGGAGCCAAATACAGTGCTTGTCAGTGGCAGCCATTGGGACAAGTCACAGCCATTGCTTGGCCAGTTTGCTTTCTGTGAAAGCCTGAGAAAATGTTTTCTCCCCAGGTGACTCTCCCTAGACACACTATACTTCATTTATCCTTTTCTTCTGTGGTCCCATAATCTCCTTGACCAGAAAATTCTGGAAACCACTGAGTTATAGGATATTACAGCACAAGTTCTCTTATGTCCTGAGTCCTCACTGACCTTGAAGGACTAGAGCCAAAATGATGGCTATTCTAGTAGCGCTTCTTTTTCTCCAATTTTTGGTCTGTTAACTTACATTCTCAACCCTCCAGCAGAGAAGCTTCGTGATACTATTACTCTATAACATAGGTAACTGAGCTCAACATCACTGCCTTTCTGAATATCAAACATCTTAGACTTAGTTTGACATTGGTATTTTCCTTCAGTCATTGATATTCTAATAAATCTCTATAGAATGTGATAAAAGCAGTTACACATTTTTACACAGACCAGGGGACTTTTAGGTACAATGTAATCTACATTTTTGCTAAAAGTGCCTTCTCCCTCCTGGAGCTCAGATCCTTGTGTGGAAAAGCTGGTTCTCCTGAAATTAAGTGTAAGCTGGAGCGAACTGAGCTAAATGCCATTTGAGAAGCTAATTGGTTACTAAGGTGATGAGAACTAACAAGACAAGGTTAGTTTATTTGGGGCCTAGTAATCACAGAGTATGACATAGAAGAAAGAAAGCTTCATGGATAATGATGTGAACAGCTAACACATATAGGCCACTTGGTGCCAAGAATTATCTAAGCACTTCACATATGTTATCTCATTTAATCCTCAACACAGTCAGATGAGGCAAGTTCTATTATTATCTCTGTTATATACATAAGACAACTGAAGCACAGAAAGGAGGACAATTGTTCCTGACTCACAGTTAGTTCACTGAGCCACGTAAGACCAGATGTGATCCCTGTTTCTTCTTCTAGATTGGAAATTGCCAACCTTGATGATCAATGAACCGTGGTCAATTGATGCAGTTGATTTGCCATGACTGGAATTTTGCTGCCACCATGAGGAGGAGGAATTACAGCCCAGCTGATGAATGGGAAACTCTGGGATCAAGGAAAGAGAAGGGTATGCAGCCAAGGTCTCTGCCTTTACTCAAGGAGCAAGCCAGCTGGGCTTGGTGGGCTGCCTATGCAATCCCAGCAACTCTGCTGGCTGAAACAGCAGGGCCGTGGGGTGGAGCTAGTTCAAGGCTAGCCTAGGAAAAGTTGCAAGACCTTCTCTCAAAAATAAAATAGCAAACAAACAAGCAAATGCCAGGAGGAAGCAGGGAAGGGAGGAGGTCTCTAAGAATCCTGCCCCTTCCTCCCCAGTGGTAACCTGGTGATGAGCTGGATCACAGGGAAAAGCCAGTCTTAGCTGTGGACGCTAGTGCAGGCACTGAGGCATAGGCCTGAGTTTAGAGTCCATAGCAAAATGGAAAGCAGGCTGGTCCACAGGCCCAAAGGCTAACTGGGTCAGAGGGACAAAGGCGACCTGAAGCCAAGAGCAGGTGGGCAGTAGAGTAGTGGGACAGATGTTGCTTGAATCCCCAGTGGCTGCTAGACACAGCAATCTGCAGTCAAAGCAAACTCAAAGACGGGGGCTATTGCTGGGTTGGGGACAAGCGGGTTCTGTTCCTCCTCTCATAGTCCTGGTTGGGCTAATTGGGCTAAGCTGGTGCTAAAGTCACAGCCTGGTCTAGTTCCTAGTGGCTTCTGGGAGGACCTGATCAGGACCAGGCATCTCAGCTCACCCTGCTGCACACAGGGGTTCAGTAAGGCAGTTTGGAAACCCTTGAAGATAAACCTGGGCTCATACTTACCTGTGAGGTAACCTTGGGCAGATTAATAACCTGTCTCTAAAACTCAGTCTCCTCTGGTATGGAATAATTAAATACATAATTCACTATGTTAATGTAGGAGGTAAACAAGGTGAGAGATCTAAGATGCTTTGCACAATAGTTGATCTATTGTGGAATATCAATAATGGTTCTTTGTAGCATTGTTATTACAGTATCAGGAATAAGAAACATGTAACTGATGAAGGCAGCAAAGGAAGATAAGAGCAAGAGGGAAGCCGGCATCCTCGTTAGTGGGGCTTCCTCCCTCTCCTTCTAACTATGTGGGTGTAAGCAGGAACAAGGTGCTTAAGGGGTGACAGGGTGGCAGGCAGGGAGGAAGCCCTGGGTCTTCTCCTCCCTCACCTCTCACTTCATTTCCTGCCGCAGCAGGAGGAGCTGTTGTGATATCTGGATACAAATAATAATGTAAAATCAACTTGCCTAAGATTTTTAAGCCATTTTCTCAGAGGGCCTTCGGCCCATTTATGTCAGTCCTGGGAATAAGAAGATGAAGACCCTGGAGACCAGGCAGCTGGGTGGGGTCCACTCTTCTGACCCCAACTGAGTCTGCAGGGGCTGCTGGGCCCGTGAATGTCCTGGGAATGACAGCGTTTCCTGACTCTTTGCAAGGCGCACTTTTAAAACTTGCATCTTTTCAAACTTGTTCGCAGTTTTGCACAAAACTCCCGTGATCCATAGATGGCTCCCTCCAGCCTTATGGCAAAGTTGGGTGCCCTGCTCACCCTCCTAGACCTTGAACCCTGGAATTCACGTTAGGGTTGAGCTGCTCTTTACCCAGCAGCCGTGCCTCCTGCCAGGCTGCCTTTCTGTCGCTCCAAAGAGCATCCCTGACACACAGGAGCTGGACATGGTAGGCCCAGGCTCACCAGCCCTGCCTGTCCAGCCAGGCTGACTTCAGGATATACCAGTTAACAAAGGGAAATATAAAGGGGCCTGATTTTCCCAGCTGCCTAAGAGGAGAAAGGAAGTCAGGCTCTGTGAGTCATACAATGCCATCTGAACAATTCAAGGAACTGTCTAAAGGAAGGGACCAAAATAGCCCAGCAGCCCCCTGCCTGGTGCAGGAGCAAGGAAAATGGGAGCTGATTTCTTTACAGAGCCAGGCAAGGGGACATTAAAAAAAGAAAGTTTCCCCCAAACAGGGGAAACTGCCACTTGTAAATATTTACTGAAGTGAAGTTGTCAGCTAACTGTCAGGCCCAGGAAGGAAAAGCCAACCAAGGAGGGCAGGGATGGAGGTGTGGTAAAGGGGTGACGTCAGCCCCACCTGGGCCAGCTCCACACCCAGCTGTGTGTGTGTGCCCCAGTGGGTGGTGGGTAACGTGACACTGACCCCAGATTTCAGCAAGTGCTAACCAGTTAGGACTCATGACCCTTAGTGCCAAAGTTTCAAGATTTACTAACACACTATAGGGCAGAGAGGCCAGAAAGGCACCCAACATGTCCTGCAGGTGGGAGGACTTGGATTGTGCCGGCCAACAAAAAGGAGCCCAGAGCCTGGGCTATGTGGCCCTCTGGAGAAAGGACCTTAGTCACAGAAACATTTGAAGATACATAGATGCTGATTCCTAAGAACTTTTCTCTCTCCCTTGATCCAACAGTCAATTTTGAAAATCTCTCTCCAGGGTGAAAGAGGTTTAAAAACTTCAAGACCCAGCTAACTAAACACGGAACCCAGGAGAGGCTAAACAATCGTCTGTTATCATACTCATTATCCTTGGCTTCAAAGCACTCAAATGTATTTACAGAAAGAACATGAGAGTTTTCTGTGTTTATTTTAAAGTATGGGCTTTAATAAACAGTCTTTTAAAAAAAACCTCCAATAAACACACAGGAGAAACAACCTTCTTTGTTTGCTCTATGCATCAGTCAAAACATAACACTCTCCTTGGCTGCCGCTTAAATAAATTTTGTTTCTTCACAAAAGTTCACCATTTATAAAATGCATTCACTTTATTGACTTTGATCTCCTCACTGGCGCAGCTTGAGGTTGGTTCAAAGTTCTATAGAGTTAAACACAACCACATGTGACCGGGGCGGCTTGCACGTCCCATTTGCCAATGTTGGCAAAGGCAAGATCAGGACTGGAAACTTTAGAGAGGCAGGCAGTGCCGAGATCAAGGGTGCGCCCTTTCTCTGACACAACCCCAGCCAGCTGCTCCCTTCTGCTGGCTTGCTCCTAGGTATCCATCACTTCCACCGGAACTGAGAGTAGAGGAAAGTGCGCAGCTCTATGCTCTCTCTCCAAGCCCTGGATAATGTCATCTGGCTCAGCCTCGCTTCAAGAACATTCACCCTAATCCTCTCGCGTGTCACTGGGGATACTTGATGAAAGTGCCAATCTGCAATTAAAATAAAAGAAAACATCCTGTGTGTGTATAGGTGTGTAGACAGATAGGTAGATAGATAGATGATAGACAGACAAATAGGTAGATAGATAGATAGATAAATAGATAGATAGATGACGTACATACATGCATCTACCTAGATAGATGGGAATGTAAGGAGATGGATGGTAGAAACATGTACCTAAGTGGGTAGTAGGTGTTTAGTTAAATAGGTAGATGATAGAGTTAGATGGAAATTCAAAGTGTGTGCTGCTTATATTATTTCTGCAAGAAAATTCTCAGCTCTCTCTGCACACAGGGCACCTACCAACTCGGTAATCATGATCATCTTCTTTCACACTGATAGCGCCATAGTTGAAATCCAGTGTTCCACCTCTCCACAAGAGAGTTCTCGGTTACAAGACACGGAGACTGCAGCCCTTGTCGGGGACTGGTTTAGTGTGTGAAAGTCACCACTCTTCATCAGTAAGATGTGATGATGGTTAGTGTGAGGCCTTCTAGGAAAAGCCTTTCTTCCTAAAACAAAAGTACATCGTAAGGGAACTTGCCCTCTTCTGTCTCCAGGGTGTCTGAAGCTACTGCCTCTGCCACAGAATCATGAAAGTGGCTAGCTGAGGAGAAAGAGCCTGGAGGTGGAGAAAGCTGAAGTCTTCAGTGACAGTCAGACCACTGAATCCAACAATAGCTCAACTGATTTCAGCCAGACTTCCTATTACTGAGGAAATTAACTCTGCTACCATTCAAGTAACAGGTTTTGGTGACCACTGTATTTAAAAGGATCACATACTATATAATTTATTCATTTAAAATATACTATCCAGTGATTTTAATAATATTCACAGATTTGTGTAACCATCATCATAAGTCATTGGAGGATACTTTTACCACCACCTCTAAATGAAATATCACATATTCTTTATCTACTCTTCCCAAACTTATCATTCACTCCAACTCCCCAAACCACAAATTCCTGTCCCTGTGAAATTATTCATTGTGAATATTTCAAACTGGAATCCTATAATAAATTAACATTCATGACTTGCTTCCTTTTCCTGGCCTAGTGTTTTCAAGTTTTATCAATATCATAGCACATATCAGCACTTCTTTCTATTTTACAGCTGAATGATCTTCCAGTGTGCATTTTGCTTATGCACTAATTGGTAGACACTGAGTGGTTTCCACTTTCTGACGGCCATGAATAGTGCTGCCATATGCATACTTTTTGTGTGGTCATTGGTCCCTGTCTCCTGGATATATACCTCAGAATATAATTGCTAGATTATTTAGGTAACTATGAGTTGGAATGTATGTTACTTATATCAAGACTACTCTGATACACCTTAGTGTATACAACAGAAAGAGAAAGCTCTTGATTTTCGTCTGTGTTCTGGCCATCATCTGTCTTCTTGGTGTCATTACAAAGAGAAAACTCAAATTCAAGGGTGATGTAGTGTTTTGCATCTTATCAGTCTTCCCACACAGACACCTATTTTTTTCTAACTGATATAGTACCTGTTTTTATAAAGCAGCCAAAAAAATGTTAAGCTAGTGTCTTCTGAGGGTTTCCGGTAGTGTGATGGGACACAGGCTGTCTCAGTCAAGGGAGACCACTGCAGCCTCCCCAGAGACTAGCAGTCACAACTTGCTGAACTTCTTGACACACAAAAGACTTATATATTTTTCAAGAGAGGTTTCATTTGCTCTTTCTCAATCAGATTTTATTGGTATATTTTAGATTTACATAATGATCACATTCATCAGAGAATTTGTACCTGCACAGGATATAATTTTTTCTTTTTTTCCCAGTTCCATACACTCCCATCAAACCCTCCTCCCTCCGCATTTTTACAGAATCTTTGTTTTAATTTTTCCTTCTTTTATCCTTTTCTTTTTTTACTTTCTCTTTCCCCTCCTCCCACATCTTTCCCTCCACATTTGAACATTTTCCTTCTATTTCACAATACCTGTTGTCTCAGTTACTGTTCCGTCATTGCTAGAACAAAATATCCAACACCCAAAATTAAAGAAAAAAAGATTTGTTTAGCTCACAGTTAGTGGAGGGTTCAGTCCATAGTCACATGACTCCAAGGCAGAGTGGCACATGGCACAGAGCAGGCATTTATCGTGTTGACACTAAGCAAAAAGCTTAGTTACATTGTAACACAGATTACCTGCCCCAGGGTGGGTGCAGCACCCACACCCACACTAAATCAATCACAAATTCAAAATGTTACCCCATGACTGCATGAAGTTTTGGGGTGACAACTAAGCACAAACCATAATACCTATTATACATTTTAGTCCCTATCTACACTTTCAGCTTCTCACACTAGAGAAACAATGCAGTGTTTACACATATGTGTTCAATATATTTCACTTTAGAGAATGGTCTCAGGGTATATCCATTTACCTAGGAGTGTCTTAAGCTTATCCTTCTTTATGGTATAAAAAAATGTATCTTTATCTACTTGCCAGTTAGGCATTTCCAAGTTTCCAAGATTTAGCTATCACAAGCTATGCTGCTATAAACATAGGTATCCATATATCACTGTTGTATGATGCTTGTAATTCTTTTGGAAAATACCAAGAAGGGGAGCATCTTGGTCAAATGGAACATCTAGTCCTAGTTTGAGAAATCTCCACATTGATTTCCATAGGGGTTGCATCAGTTTACCTACCCACAAGCAGTGAAAAAGAGATCTTTTTTTCCGCAGAACTCCCCCAGCATTTATTATAGGTAGGTTTCTTGATGATAGCCATTCTTCCTGGGGTGAGATGGAACTCAGTATTGTTTTAATTTGCATCTCTCAAATGATCAGTTACATTAAACATTATTTCATATATTTATTTGCTGCTAATAATTCTTCACCTGAGAAGTATACATTCATCTCAGATGCCCATTTTTGGATTTGGTCCCTAAATTTGAGAAGTCTGATGTTTTTGAGATTTTTATATGTTCTAGGTAGTAGTCCCCTGAGAAACAGCTGGCAAAAACTTATTCCCACAATGTGGGCTGTCTCTTCCCTCTGTTGATAGTTTCTCTTGCTGGGTGAAAACTTTTTAGTGTGTCCCCGCTGTTGATTCCTTGTGACAGTTACTGTGCAATCAGGTTTGTTTTTAATATATAAAATCTTTACCTAAACCAAAGTCTTTAAGAATTTTTTCTATTCTGTCTCCCAGAAAATTTAATATTTCTGTTTTAATATTTAGATCTCTGATTCATTTTGATTTTAGTTTAGTGCACGGTGAAAGATATGGGTCTAATTTTAATCTTTGGCATGTGAAACACCAGTTTTTCTGGCACCATTTATTAAATAAATAATTCCAGTTGATGTGTTTGACAACTTTGTCAAAGATAAGTCGGCTAAGTGCAATAGAAAATGCTCCCCCAAGCCGGGCGTGGTGGCGCACGCCTGTAATCCCAGCACTCGAGAGGCTGAGGCAGGAGGATCGGTGCGAGTTCGAGACCAGCCTGAGCTACAAAAGTGAGCTCAAGGTCAGTGTCAACTGCATAGCAAGACCCTGTCTCAAAAAGACAAAAAAAAAAAAAAAAGAAAATGCTCCCCCAAGACAGTATACTTGTTTTTTAGTTGCCCAGGTAATAGTTTCTGTTATAGTTCTGGTTGCTTCTGCCTCTTAAAAATGTCTGGTTGCTGTGATACATAGCTGATCACTATGATGCACATTTGTATAAACCGATCCCCAGTTGAAAAGCCACTCTGCCTCCATACTTTCTGCTTGCTTATCCTATGTAAACCTTAGACTATCAGAGATCAGGGTCTGATATTTTGGGAATGATCCCCATCAGTGCCCATTAATATAAATAAATCTGTCTCCAAATCCTGGGTATCATTTTGGTGTTTCTGCTTGCCCTTGCATCTGGTGTGTAAGCCAGGAAGAACAACTATGCTGATATAGTTGCTTATGGTTTGTGACCTTCTTGGATGGAGCAGTGGACCTCCAGATCCAATGGGAAGGTGTGCCCTCAAGGTTTCTCAAGTCCTCGTGGAGGTCTGCTGGAGAAATCTTGGGTCCCCACTTGAGCAACTGGCACGGGACCACAAAGGGAGGAGACCACAGTCTGTCTTATCTGTCTCCCTCCTTGATTTTGGTAAGACACCAAGGGACAACCCAGTCAGTCTGCCTGCCAGTCTTGCTCAGCTTCAGCAGAAACGGTAGGTCTGATCAACTCCCCTTCATCAGGAACACCCTCAAGGGAAGCATGTTGGAATGTTTAACCTCTGAATGTCTGCTGAATGAATGTGCGAGTGAGTGGAACAGATGGTATGAGCCATAGGCTGCTCCATCTGTGCACAAAGACCGGGAAACACTGCTTAGGGTGGCCGATTGGGACCTCACCTGCAGTCCTGTGGTGATCAATGTGTGGTATAATGGAGACCTTGCATCCTCCTTAACTAAGTCACACCTTAGTCTCCATGAGAGACGTAGCCAGGCAGACTTCAGAGTGGTCTCTCTCTGAGGGGCACCCACCCTTTGTCTATTGTACCACCATTCAAGAATATATAATACACAGTAGGAAGTCAGAGATGAGAACTAATTTTCTAAAATCCCAAAGTCCTTGACTTCAGGGAAGAGGGATTTATGGAGTTAAAAAGAGGCCTACTCTTCTGGAGAATTCCATCTTGGCAGCCTCACTGGCTGATACAGTTGCTGCTAACACCAATAGCTTCTCTCCCTGCTCATGGCTCATCTATTTCCAGCCAATTGAACTGGATTCAGCTAGCTATTGCCTGCAATTGGCCACAGAGCCATGCCTCATGCACTTATCCTGGTCAGTAGGCATCATTTATACCTACCTGAGATGATTGCTAACAATCCTTTCTGACTTCCACATTTTAATTGAGGAAGAATTGGACTGTCAGCCCTGGCAAATTAATTGTGTCCTGTCAGGCCAGAATAGATAGGACAGACTGCGATCTACCAAATTGGGGCCCTCAAGAGCCCACAGTCATGATAAAAGTTTTCCTGGTGAACAATGGAACAGAATGCTCTGCCTTCAAACATTCCCACTGTCCAAAAGTTACCACCACTGGGACACTTGGCGCTCTTTCCCCTCATCACTTCCACCATCCTGGAGGGCATCTCTTTCATATCATGTCAGTCAGCCTCACTCTCATTTAACCCCACACTTCCAAATTTGGCTGTTCTCTGAGAAAAAGATGATGACCATATCAGCCTGAGACAAACAACTGCAACCCTGAAGTTTTAAAAATTCTCCTTCCAAAGGCCAGCAAGCTACCTTAGAGGACTAAGTGCCTTCTTAGACAAGCAAAATGACTGGGGTTCAATCCCTAGCACCACATGCCATGCCAGCCCTGCCCTGGAGCACTCTGAGCTGACCACTGAGTCTGAGCATGGTGATACACACCTGTAATCCCAGCCCTAGGAAGACTGAAAATAGGAGGATCACTGAGTGTGAGCTGCATAGTGAGATTTGGTACCACATGCATAAAATTCTTCCAAAGATGTAAACTAAAGACTTACCTTCAGACCTAGCCATTAACAATTCTTCCTCAGTACAACCCCTGGTGCTATTAGATGTCACATGAAACACAAACAGGCATCCAGCCACACAGAAGTTTGAGACCTTGAGAGACTGTTTAATCACCTTGGGCAAGATCTTCATGTCATCAACAATATGGCATCACCTTACATTCTGCAGTTCTCAACCCATACACCCTTTTAAATAGTTACTCAATTACCACAAGAATTTGAAGACTCTCCCACTAATTCTAGGGACTCTCTGGCAACATATGTAGCCATTCTGAGACAACCTGTTTCTCTATCTCTTCCAGCTCAACAATTCCATCATGGTCCCCTGAGCCCTGAGATTGGCCCATTGTCTGCCTACCTATGATTATGGAACTCTCCCTGAGTTATCCCCTACCTGCATAAAACAGTATCCCATGTCACAAGAGACTCACCTGGAAATTCAACCATACATCCTGAGCTTTCAAAACTTTAAAATGTTTATAGACTGTCAAACTGGTGAAATAGTCCTCTCCTGCCTATAAAGCCAGCTCAGGATCTCTGAGAGGTGCCACTGCCATGATGATTGCCCTCTATATACATTGCCTCAGTCTTCTGCTACCCACAGCCTGCTGGTTCACTTGCCTGGACCTAGTGAATGCCTTCTCCTGCTTTCAGTTGGTTCCTGCCAGCCAGCCTCTCTTGGAAAGACCCCAGCTGTGGACTCAAAATTTAGCTGACCTGCACTCAACCTCCCAAAGGAAATTGAAAGTAGTAGGAAAAAAAAGTACAGATTTGGATGACAGGTGATGGTGAGAAAGTGGATGTCCATATGAATGAACAAAGAAAAAATAAAAAAGGAAAATTTTGTCTTTTTGGAATTCTGTATAAAGCCATCTCTGATCTTGCTCAGGAAATTTTGCACAAACACAATTTTGCTTTCTCTCCTTGATAATTAGCTTAGAATAAGGTAGATAATATATAATGCATAGATAGATGATAAATGATAGATAGATAGATAGATAGATAGATAGATAGATAGACAGATAGATGCTGGATAGGCATGACTGTTATAGTAGGGTACAGAATTGTAACAAGTGAAGTCCAATTAGGAAAACAGAAATCATACTATATGATTTATAGGGGATTTAATAATACAAAGAATTAGTTACACAGATGTTGAAAGCTAAATAAATATAGATTCTACAGGAACCTAGAACTAAATGCAGAAACAGATGGCACAATAAAATGAAAGAGGTGATGTTGCCAAACTCTCAGCTGGGAAGGGTTTCCTCTGGCTTTTGCTTGGACCCCAGGGGGATGCTGCCTATATCCAGACATATGGATGCTGGGCACAAAGAGCCAATGCTGACAAAAACCAGAGAAAGGAAGGAGATCCCTTCTGCAATCAGTTCTACCTGACAATTCCCTTCCAGTGCGTTTGGCCAACTGGCTCAAAAGAAAGCTAGCAGAGGAGATTAAGAAATGAAGTGTGCATAGTGTCAGCTCCAAAGAACAGAATGCAGAAGAAAAGTTCTAGAACTAACAGACAACAGTTTAAGTAGCCATCCTTTTGCCCGGCATCTGTACAACTACTTTCTTCTATGACTTGAAATTCCACACAACAGGAACTTGCTTTTGCATTATAATGTGCAACCATCGACCCTACAGCTGGTGGCTTCTTTACTCTCTCCTCAATAAAGTAAGACATCACACTTCCTGTGCCATTTCAGACTGTGAATTCCTCTATAATCCATCAAAATACTAGAGTTTCTGTATCCCAGAGACTAAATGATAAAGTTAACTATTACATACATAAGGCCCTGGTTCACTCCTCACAACCACAGAAATAAATACGTAAAATAACACAAACCGTCAATAAAACTCCTCTATAAAACAGTGCACGAATAAGTAAAGAAGATAAAACAGAACTATTACAATCATTTCTAGAAAGAAACACAAGGCTAGCATTGGTTATTGTTATTTCTTTGCTCAGTGTACTTCCCACTTCCTGAGAACCACCCAGTCTTCAGATGATTAGAGTTTTTTACTTTGTTTCTTTTATTTTCATTCTTATGGAGACTGAACCTCCTACCATTCTACTTTTCTGAGATTTTTTTTTTTCATCCATTCTGTATTATTGAACTTGATAGTACCATGAGTTTCCAGAAAATATTTTAGGTTTGAAACAAAGACTTCCATGCTCCAAAAGCAAATTTGTTTTTTGCCTGGAAATTGGAATCAATCTTCCCACTCATTGAAGTAAACCTTTCTTTGCCTGTTAGCTCTATGTCATGAAAACTCAAAATGTCCATGCTGAAGGCCCAACTCAACAAGATAGAACTGTTGTATCCCCTGGTAGAATCATCCATTTGTTATGAACTAAGAACTACCCTCTTCCAGTTAGTAGCAGGGGAAGAAGAAATTCCATAAGTTAGCATACTAGGAATAGGAGCCAGGTCTGTTCTTGACCCTTGATTTCTAAACTCTTCTATTCTGGTCCTGGAGGAAGTAGCTGTAACTCAGTAGTAGCTCAGAGTGTAGAATGCTGTCCTAATATCTCAAGAACTTTCTTCCACAGAGAAGATTCAAGACATAAGAGAGCCTGTACTATAACATCCTATAACTCCGTGATGTTCAAAATTTTCTGTTTAAGGAGATTATGGGGTCACAGAGGAAAGGGATCAGCAATGTATAGTGTGCCTAAGGAGAGTCACCTAGAGAGAAAACATTCTCTCAGGCTTTCACAGAAAGCAAACTGGTCAAGCAAAGGCTGTGACTCATCCAGATGGCTGACACTGACAAAAGTTCTACAAAATGCTGTACATGATTTCAAGGTAAATCCTGAGGGGATTTGACTGACCTTGTCAGATATGAAAATTACATGTTTTGTTATATAGGTCTTGCTTTAACTTGGACTTAGCCACCCAGCAGAAAAGTTTAACCATGAGACATAGAAAGTAAAGCCATGTTATCATGCTGAGCTGTAAAAGGCTCAAGTCAACAGCTTCTGACATTGTCTGTTTCGCCGATAACCTACTGCTATTATGGAATATTGCTCTATGTATACAGCTACTTTCTCTTAGTTCAGTAAGAAGAAATATTTGTACCAATAGTGTTTAGAAAAGTTATCATGTCTGCATCTTGTGCTCTGAACAACTACTATGAAGACAACAATACACATTGTATCAATTATTGTCGCTGTCCTACTAACATGTTTTGAAACTGTCAAAAAGATAAAGTTTTTCCAAATTTTTAGGAAAAAAAAGAATTTTCTTCCAACTTGCACTATTTATACTTGGTCCTCAGAAGGGCCTTCCCACATCCTCATAAGCCAGATTGATCTGGATGATGGATCACTCAGTACGACTAGTGAATTGCCTACACATAGGCTCATTGCAATATTTCTTTTGCTAAGAAATCAGCTCTTTTTTCAGAATTCATGACAAAAAATAAAATGTTCCAGAAATCCATGGATTGAGATACTGCAGAGGTACTGCAGGTGAAAGACAAATCCCCTTGTAGAATAAGCATGTACTTAGTAAGTGGAAATTCCTTCTTCCCCTCTAAGAGAAGGGACTGAATGTGACCACCTAGCTTGCAGGTTCCCTCCAGGATAGAGGACCAGGGTATAGTTAGGTATTAGTCAGTCAGGGTTTTGGCAGCCAGATGTCTATGAGGACAAGTCCAGATTTGCACTAAAGCAGGCCCATTAACAAGGCTATATTGTACAAGGGGTATTGACTAAATGCCAGTGTGACAGAGGGGAGAGTTGACCAATATACAGTGTATCCTCTTATCCAAATGTTTATTGAGAGCCTGTTATAATGTGCCACCAGATAGTATCACACAGGACAAAAGAATGCTCCACATCAGCCATCCTGAGATGCCCATCCCATATGTACCTTTTGCCAAATTTTAAGGGTTACAGACTTCTGGAGTATCTCCCAAGTGAAAGACAAACTGTTGGTCCTAGAACTTCAAACAGTCTAAAACTGTTATAAATTCTGAGGCCTTATATGGCCTGTGTATTGTGGGATATTCTACCAAGAAAGAGCTGAAGTTCCAAGGCTTGAGCCTGCCACATCTTATCTACTAGTTCTCCAGTGATGTCAGAGATAGATGCACAAATTCTTGAGCCCTAATGTCAGTAGATACTTTTTTTGTAAGCAATAGCAAGCCATTCTTGATCAGGATACCACTGCATACCGTGGCATCAGTACCCAAAGTTTCACTGACAAGGAGCTAAACTTTCATATCGAAGCACACAGCAAAAGAAACCTCCAAATCCCATCTTTAAGGATCTGTTTCCTGAGACCTACCTCCCTTCTAGTACCATAACAGCCACTTTTTCAGGTCTTCTCAAGAAAAGAGAAGCACAAAAGGTATTTCTGTACATGGCATCAGTTAAACAAGACTTAGATAGCTGTGAGGTAACCTCGATGGTTCAAGGCAGGAATAAGGACCACTCCTGGACTGGGAGAATAATGGGGAAGGGAAGTTGTCATCAGAATGTCGCTGTTGAAGTCACTTAAATCTCTGGGGAATTTCTGTACAGCTTGTTCTCCGCCCTCTGAAAAAGGCATCATTTTCTGGAGATCAAAACTTGAGGAGGAAGGTTTGTGTTATTAGTACCTAGACCTCTCAGTAGGGCATTCGCAGTGGCTGACCCTCATTTTTTAAGTTGAGGCATTGGGCTGGTTCCTCCACCTCTGCACAGAAGCCTGGCCAGGGCTTGGGTTTTTGAGGTGGAGGCACAACCTAGCAGGCCCTCAGAATACCAGTAAGACTAGGAGTGTGGCCCTCTACCTTCCAGCCATAGTCAAGTGATCAAGGGAACCTCTAAGGATGACAGAGAAGGTAGCACAGAGGCAGTCTTGCCTCAAAGGGACACAACACAGCACAGCCACTGTCAGCATCTCTGAACAGGCTAGTAGTAGGATCAGTAATGAGAGGGGAGTTGGATCTTCTCCCTGCAGCCCCAAGAGCACTGCTGATGGGGTTGGAGTGCAGAAATAAGCCCCTCTCATCCTCTTCCCAGCTCCCAGTGGCCCCTACCTGCTTCCCTTTGAGAGAACTTATCAGGAGTCAGCTGCACGGGGAGTCTGAAGGGTGGAATTTGGAGCATGCCAGCCCCAAATGTGGAAGAAGCACTTAGAGCAGAGTGAGAATAGCCTGGTAGTGGGGGCAGAACAGGATTTAGAGTCCTGGGTTCTGGCTCCTGTCTTGATGCCAGTTAGCTGACTGGCCATAAGAAGTTGTTCACTGCCTGTATTTTGCTTTCCTCCTTAGAAAAGGTGACCAGGATAGTCATTGCAAAGACGAATGGAGTGAAGACATTGTTAAGGGCTTTATGAGTGCTGAGTGCCATTTTTAGAATGAGGTGTGTTTACCATGAGCTTTCTGTGATACTGAAGAGGTACAAAACAGGAGTCAATTATACTGGCATTTTTTATGTGAGCAAAAGACAAATACAGGGAATTACAGATGATGTACAGGGTCTTACCAACAAGTCAGCCTAGAGTTTCAAATCTCAGAACATGACTCAGATATGTTAAGTGCAGGTGATATAGTCCATAGATATTGCAAGTTCAATGACCTGGATTCAAGTCCCTGCTGGAAACAAATGGGAATAATGATGGAAAATCTAAGATTTCAGGAGGGTGACCACATGGGCCAGAGGTGAGGGGAGACCTCAGAAATGTGCTGTTCAGGCAGAGTGCTTCTGGGACAGATGCTACATGGTATCAGGCAGGGCAGAGTAGTTCTGGAGCCACCCAGAAGTGCAAGTTGAGCTGGAAGTGGGAACGGTCACTTGCCACCCAGGGGTGCCCTGCATCCTGGCTCTGCAGTGGGTTCTTTTAGTGTCTGTGCAGACATCTGTTAACTTCTTTCCACTTCATGGTGCAAGAAGTCAGGCTTAATGACAAAAATGGAAGAGGACAAAAGTCTCTCCATGTTGCTTTTACTGGGCTGGGAACTCTTGGCCATTTGTAAATACTGATTTGAGGCATGTATACTCTTATAACAAAAATAACTTCTGTAGAAGTAGAGCCCTCCCCATCCTAATGACACCAGGAAGGAACCTCACTTTCATTGAGAGCAGGGTGAAGGCCATGCTGATGCCCAGAAGAGCCTTCTGAGCTGTCAGGAGTTTCCAGCAGCAAATCCTCCACATGTACCCAAAGAGATTTCCCTTACTTTCTTGAGCATTTGTCAACCTTGGGGACTTCTGTGTTCTCTCATAAGTCACACTCAGAAGACAATTTCTACACCTTTGTGGGGCAGGGCTGGCCTACTTACCTGCACCATGTGTGCTGTCTGCAGGTGCTCTGTCTTTCCTTTGGCAGGTAATTGTGGTGCAGAATTCCCTTCATGCTGCTGCTTACTCTAAATCTGGCCCTGCAGCCTACCTCAAGACAGCAAGTATCAGAAGGCTCCTAGTTTGTGCTTGGGAAAAAAGAGCAAAGATCTCTATCAATTGCCAACAGAAAGTCCATGAGTTAACAATCCAGTTAGAAGTGTTGTTTCCACCCAATGCACCTCTTTTAAGTGAGCAGAGGAATCTGAAGATGAGCGCCTATCTCAGAGCATCCTTCTTCCCACACAGGTGTTCTCACCAGGTGGCACTGCCTGGAGAGCTTCTGACACTCACTACTCTAGGCTGGAAACTATGGATGATGTGCATGCGCAAGCAGAAACCATGTGAATCGCGACTTTGAAAGCAGTAGCAAGGTCAGCCTTGACATGGAAGGTGAGCATGCTTTACCTTCCCTCCCCCAAAGTCACACTGCAGTGGTAAGAAACATCATCTGAAAAGAGGAATAAAACCATGTCAATGCTGGAGACCCAAAAGCATCGCACAGTCACCCTTTGTTTTGTAAGTTTCTTTCTTTTTTTTTTTTAATGCATGTAGTACAGGGTCTACAGGGTGTCACTACACAGACCAGACTCAGTAATCCTCCTGTTTTCAGCCTCCCAAGTACTGGGATTACAGGCCATGCCTAGCCTTGTTTTGTAAGGTTTTTAGGATTTCAGATGTAAGTTACTCTAACTGAAATAAGTGAAAGGATATAGATGTTTAGAGAAAATACTTTAAACATCTACTCCTCCTCCAAGACAATGTTCATGGACTGTACCATAAATACAGTATATATTATATATAAATGAATGCTATATAATTATATAAATGATGACAAATAGATAGATAATAGATGAAAGTTAATTATATAGGTGTTATGGTTTATGTCTAGTTGTCCCCCCAAAGTCTCATGCCATCATGGACGGGGACTTCCAGAGTTTGAAACTGGACTCACTGGGATTATGTGTTTTAGTATTGATGGGATTATGGTCTGAGTACTTCTGGGATTATGGCTGTGGCCTGAGGTGGATAAGCTGAGGCAGAGAGCCTGAATGTAACATGAAGTGAGACAGAGAGACAGACTCTTTCTGTTACTCTCTGTTGCCCTGGTTGGTTGGTTGCCTCTGTTGCAGTTGTTTTACTGCCATGAATTTCTGCTCTCTGCCGTATGCCAGGCTGCTTTGGAGCCAGCCAAGTATGGACTGAAACCTCCAGTAACTGTGAGCTAAATAAGCCTTTCCTTCCTTCATTTTGGGTGTCGGGTATTTGTCCCAGCAACAAGTGAAAAGTAACTAAGACAATAGGAGAAGGTATGATTTGCTTTTATAACCATTGTCAAAATAGCTTCACATCATGCTCTTATTCTACAGCTTCATTCTTACTTAATATATCATGTGCCTCTCTCCAAGTCACTACAGACAAAAATTCTTTTTAGCTGCTATATAATCTTCCATATTCCATAATTTCATCTTCTTCTACTAATGAACAGTCCAATTGTTTTCAGCATATTGTCATAAATAATGAGGCAAAATGTACACTTGCAATTCAGTCTTTTGTGTTAGTACGTTTATTTTGTAGCATAAGTTCACAAAAATGAGGCTGCTTGCAAAGTGCATGCATGTTTTATGTCTCTACAAGTGCATATAATGAACTTGTTCGCTATACTACTTACCAATTAATTTAACCACCTCGCAGCTGATCCCTGCATATTTTACCATGTCTCTTTTTAAACAGATCAGCTCCTACATAGCTATAGAACCACTAGCACAGCTAAAATAATTGAGTACTTTCATAAAATTTCCCAATATTCAGTTCATTTTCAGATTCTCCCAATTCTCTTCAAGAAGTTTTGACCTAGCCAGGATTCAAACTAGATTAATATATGTGGTTTCTATGCTTCATGGTCTCTTTTAAATAGATGGCAGAATCCTGCCATCTATTTTTTTCCTATGACATTGGTGCGTAAGGAGTCCAGTGAAGTTATTTTATAGGATGTCCCAAATTTCGATTTGCTTGGTGTTTCCTCCTGTCACGCCATTTAACTTTTTTCCTTAACTTTCAGGATTTCTTTTCTTTCTTTTTTTTTTTGTCTTTTTGAGACAGGGTCTTGTTGGGCAATTCAGGCTGACCTTGAGCTCACTTTTGTAGCCCAGGCTGGTCTCGAACTCGCACCAATCCTCCTGCCTCAGTCTCCCAAGTGCTGGGATTACAGGTGTGCGCCACCACGCCCGGCTACTTTCAGGATTTCTGAAACTCAAAGTTAGCTGTAGAGACTTGATTTTATATTCAAGTTATATACTTGTGGCAAGAGAAACAAAATGAAATGGACATTCCATATGACAATGTATAAAATAAGTATATATTTTAACTTTTAATAAATATTGTCAGATTACGTCCCTCAAATATCACAGCATTGTACAGTCCCATCAGCAGTGTTTATTTCTCTATATTTTAATGGCTGTCTGTATTTTTCATTTTTTAAAATTTGATGGATCTCTTCAAAATAATTTATCAATATTTATTTACATTGTCTTGAATCCTAGGGATGCTGAAGTTCTAATTCATTGACTTAGCGTTGTCAACTCCTGTGAACTTCACATCATATTTTATATTTGCATAAGTCATGTAATTTAATAAAATAGAAGGCTCAAACTTTCAGATAGCAAAACAAGACGCTTTCATGTTTTATTCGTGTAATGGTACCATAAGGAAAAATGTTGGCTTCCTACTCCTTGTCGGCAGCTTACTAGGACAAGATTCAGAAATGTCGGCTCCTTATGCTCTGTGGCCCCATTCCTTCTAATTTTTGAAAGACAGGATGGAAAAACAATGCTCTTTCTAAAGCTTCTGTGATCCTACCAGTGGTGTAATCACTCCAGTGGTGAGAACTAGTTGTATCTATTAGTTGCCTGGGAGTAGGGCAAGGACTGGGAATCTGGTTCCTGATTGGAAAATTGATTTCTTGACATCTCAGGAGAATATGTGGGCATCTCTGATGCTTAGATTACGTAGATTAGTTTGGACCATTGTTAGATTCCATTGTCTTGTGTTCTTTTGCTAGTAGAATTTCTAAAAATATGAAAAGTTTGCTGCTTATGTACACTTATATGCTATTTTTGTGTTTATACATGTACTTACTTTTAGATTATATTTAGTATGTCTTACTATACAATTTTTTAAAATTACATATAGTTGAATATGTGCACGTATATAAACATGTTTAATACAAATGCATACATATAAATAGGTACTATAAATTTTGTATTACATCTTTTTCATTCCTTTATTGGTTTTTGAACTTTCTAAGATTTACTCCACAATAATGCAAGTAGTATCTTGAGTTTCCTTCCAGCATTTCTATTATTTAACTTTTTACATTGTATCTTAATCCATATAATTTTTTTCTGTATGTAATATAAATTAAATTGTAGGGTGCTTTCCTCTTTTTTTTAAAAAAAAAAAAAACTCCTGGTTAGCATAGTCTATTAAATAATCTATCCTCTCTGGTTTGGCCTGTAATGCTACCTTTTTGTATGCTGTAATAAGGCTATATTCTTTAATCCAATTCCAAACTCCTTTCTTTCTTTCTTTCTTTCTTTTTCTTTTTTTTTTTTTTTTTTTTTTGCATTTAATAAGAAATAATGTGACAGTTCCAAAACATGATAGTAGTACATTTTCAGTATTTGATACAGTGCATATTTTTGTCCTCCTAGTAATTATACAGGGCACAGGGTATAGACGTGATAATTTTTCTAATCATTATTGGTACGAAAAAAATTCTTCTCATTGAACTAAGAGAAAGTAGTTGTATACATAATCTTATGTTCCATAATTACAGTAAGTTATTAGAAAAAGTGGCAATGATGGACGCTGTTGATTTAAGCCCAGCTGAGCATACTAATCTAGCTTTACATTTTATGCCTCATGGTTAAACTTTTCTGCTGGGTGGTTAAGGGCAAGTTAAAACAAGACCTGTATAACAAAACATGGAACTTTTGTATCTCTCAAGGTCAGTCAAATCCCCTCAGGATTTTCTTTGAAACCATGTAGAGTGCTTTGTAGAACTATTGTCAATGTCAGCCATCTGGATGAGTCATGGCCATTGTCAAAATGGATTAAAGATCTAAGTAGTAAAATAGAAACATTAAATCTCCTAGAAGAAAAGGTGGGAGAAAATCTTGAAGACATGGGGGTAGACAAAGAGTTCATGGACAAAAATCAAAATGCACGTTTAAAACTTGAAAGAATCAACAACTGAGACCTCCTGCCTCCTGTGGCCAAGAAGTTTTTGCATCTCAAAAAAAATTACCAACAAGATGAAAAGACAACTCTTTCTTTCTTTTAAACAGGGCCTTGCTACCCAGTTCAGACTGGCCTGGAACTCACCATGATCTTCCTGCTTCAAACTCCATTTTCTCCGTCTGATTTTTAGACCTTTATTCATCTCCATGAACTATACAATGATCATACCTCTAAAAATGTGAGAACTGCATTAAAACTGCATTAAAGTATCTTGGAGTGGCAGGTAAGCTTTTGAAAGTCAGAATTCTCATAAAACAACACAAGCTATTTCTTTGTTATTCATGCTTTGTTTCATATTCAATAATGTTGGCAGTTATGGTGAGAAGCAAGCAGAACTCTTTGTTAAACTTAGTTTAAATATATTAAAATTTTGTATACATGATTGATATTTAAAATGTTTTTTTTTAAATTTTTTACTTCTTATTGCTAGGATTAAGTATTTTATAAATTATTTTATACCTGAGTGTTTTATAAATTCCCTTATTGTCTTCTTCATAGATTCTCTTAGATTTTTCTAGCTATACAGAGTGTCATCTGAATTAGGAGGGGAATTGTACCTTCTGCCTATAGAGCTAGGGAGTAGGTAGGACCTGTCTCCTTCCAGGAACTCCCCATATTAGAAAGGACCAGGACAATTTCTCCTGGGATAGAATCAGCAAGTCTCCAAGGCAAGTAGGCATCTGCTTGGGAAAATAAAGACATACAGGGAAGGGAGCTCCTTGCATGGGCAATAGGATTGCAGCAAGAAAAAAAGTAAACAGTTGTTAGGAAAAAAGTGGGCAAGATAGGTAGAATGACATCTTAAAATTTGAAGTATGCCATGCTCAAATTGTACATCAGGCTTGATATCCATGAAGAATGAATGTAAAATAAAGATGCTTAAGGATGAGATTAAAAATGTCTTCAAGATGGAGAGAAACGATAATAGATAGAAAATCTGGATCTTCAGAAAACAATGGAGAGTACCCCAACTGATTACCATGACACTATTTCTTCCTCTTCATTTTATGGAAATGCATATGATTGCTCAAAACCAAAATAAAAACTTTACATTTTAAATTATATAAAATTCATTACATATAAAAATCATAGCATAACAGATGGGGTTGGGAAATGCTAAGTTGTAAGATTCTTCTATTTGTGAATCAGTACAATATTAACTCTAAAAGGGTAAGGAGACATAGATTATACAACAAAATCTCTATGACAACTTCTAAAATAATAAGGATGGGTCTTGTCCTTAGAGGTCGTCATAGGTATGGTAGACCCAATTCGTCCTCCCTCTTGCCATCTTGAGGGGAGGAAGCTGCTCCACCCTCCATGTTGGTCTTGGCCTCAGAAATTTCTTGGCTCTGTGGAAACAGATCAGAAGAGCTAACTCCAAACCGGAACCATAAAACACAGAGTCACAGGCCTCCACTATGCCCCTGGGGATTCTGATTTTCACCACAGGAATAATGTGGCACAGGTTCTGCACCCTCCCCAATGGAAGGGAACAAGGAGTTCAAATTTGAGGAATTCTCAGCCTGAGGAACATTTTCCCTAGTCAACCTGCATACCAGTAAGTGAGAAATAAGTGTTTATTCTTTTAGGACACTACAATATTAAGCAATTATTAATGCATATTAATTGTATATGTTAGTAAGTTTCACTGTGACGTTTCCAAACATGGATTTATTGTGCTTTGATCCCATCTCTCCTCCTAACTATATTCTCTTACCTTCCCCTTTCTCCCTCCCCTGAGTGCTCTTGTTCTACCCTACCAGTTCCTTAGTACTTTCAGGTCATCTATCTTTTTAAAATTCTGTGTTCCACATTTGGCAGAAAGCATGTGATACGGATCTTCCTGAGTCTGTCTTATTTCACTTAACAGGATGACGTCTAGTACTACCCATTTGTCTGCAAATGACATGATCTTATTCTTTTTTTGTGGGCTGAGTAATACTCCCTTGTGTATATGTGTGTATATATATATATATATATATATATATATATATATATACCATATTTTATTTATTACCTATAATAATCACCTAGGTTGATCCCATATTTTGGCTGTTATGAATATTGTCACAATAAACACAGGTGTGTACACATTTCTTACATCTGCTGATTTCAATTCCTTAGCATCTGTGCACAAAAGTGATATACCTGGGCCTTACAGTGTTTCTCTTTAGTTTTTTTGAGGAATCTACATGTTGTTCTCATAGTGGCTGCAATAACTTATATTGTCATCAATAATGTGTGAGCATATCTTTCCCCCCACATTTTCACTAGCACTTGTTATATTTTTTAAATTATAGCAATCCTAACTGGGGTGAGATGAATTCTCAACACCGCTTTGATTTGTACTTTGATGGCTGAAGACACTGCAATTTTTCATATATTTTTCTACCATTTTCACTTCTTTCTTTGAGAAGCATGCACTGAGATTTTATGGCTGTTTGTTATTATAGAAAAGTTTATTTAATTCAATAGAATTTGAAGATGAAAATGGGAGCAATCAGATTAGTAAATGGCAAGGATAGTAAGAGTAAGAAAATCTCTTGGTTATTGCTTTTACCAAACATAATGCCACCAAATAATGTGCAATTCGAAGTCTACTAAAACATGAAATCTATGACTACAGAAATTTTATCTGTCTTGCCCCTTATCATGTAATCTTCTCCTAAGAGGCATTAAATAACTCATTGTCCTATGAAGGAAGAGTTATCAGGGAATATCTTGATGAGCAAGAAGGGAACAGTTTGACTAGCCTAAAGAATTAACCTGAGATAGGATAGAGATAACTTGGGAAAGCCTTGAACGTACCACTAAGGCAACTAAACACAATTTAACTGGTAATGGGATTTATAAACTAATGCAACATTTTAATATCAATCAGGACATGGTCTATAGGAGAGGTTGAGAAAGATACTTCAGGGAAAGAAACTGAGGCTAAGCCGGGCGTGGTGGCTCACGCCTGTAATCCCAGCACTCGGGAGGCTGAGGCAGGAGGATTGGTGCCAGTTCTAGACCAACCTGGGCTACCAAAGTGAGCTCAAGGCCAGCCTAAACTGCACAGTGAGACCCTGTCTCAAAAAGACAAAAAAAAAAAAAAATAGACAAATAAAAAGAAAGAAACTGAGGCTATTAGAGGTCATGGTGGTAACCCAGTTCTATAAGCTCAGCTACTCACAAGAATGCAAGTTAGAAGTTACCATACGACAAAATAAAAATTTTTGAAGGGTCTGGGAAAGTAGTCAGAGTTAGAGCGCTTAGCTACCATGTGCAAAGCTCTGGGACTGTCTCCAAAGTGGGGAAACTACTAGAATTACTCAGATCAAGCAAAGGGCCTAATCAAAAGAGAGGTCTTATTCACTTTCTCCATCAGTGGGACACATACCCAATATCTACAACTTCAGTGAAGAGAAGATTATTTTGCCTCACCCTTTCAGAAGTTTTACTCTGTGGTTAGCAAGCTTAAACACAGGAACAGTGTGGTGGAAAGATAGAGGCAGAGAAAAGCTGTTCACATCATGGTGGCCAGGAATGAGAGGACAGAGAGAGGGAGAGTTATATGCCCTTGCGGGTCATAGCTTCTATGGCCAACCTCTTCTGACAGATATGCCTCCTAACTGCAAGTCAACTGAAGCAACCCCACGACTGAATCACCTTATAAAAGCCTCATCTAGGAGCACATGAAGCCTTCAGAGATATTCTTGATCTATATCATAGCACTTTTCTCCAGTCTCCAAAAGATCTATATGTCCCTCTTTATGCAAAATGCATTTAGTTAGTCTCTAAAAGTCACTAAAGTCTTGAACATTCTGGCATCAATAAAAAGTTCAAGTCCAAAATTTCCTCTGAGAGTCACAATAAACTCTTAGCTTTGAGTCCCTATAAAAATTGAAATGAAAGTTAAACACAACTGAAATACAGACACAAGACAAATATTCCCATTTCAAAAGGGTGGACTAAAGATTCAGAAAGTAATGAGATTAAGACTGAAATCCCACAGGACGAACATTAAATCCTATAATTTCATATCCAGCATCTGGGACAAAGATGTGAGCTCCAAATGACCTGGGCATCCCTGGCCCTATGGTTTTGCAGTCTGCAACATGCATGGCTTCTCTTTCAGGGTGGGTTTGCTCATTGCCTTTGAATATTCCACTTTCTTGGCTTCTTTTGTTCCCTGAGGCCTCAGTGCCATCTTTGGCTGCATCCTTATCACTTCACACACTGACCTCTAAAGGGCAGACTGCCTGGGCTCCTAGGCCTTCTCTGAAATCATGCTGAAAGCTTTCCTGACTCTATAATCCATGTATTCTGCATGCCTGTGAAACCAGCTCCATGTGGATATGGCAAAATCTTCACCCTTCACAAGCAGTGAATCATGCCTGCAGTGGCTTCTGAGGACCTGGGTGGCTGAGCACTGTGAAACAAATCCCAGGTAACAAGTTCATGAGCAAGGTATCCAGGGACTCTTTTCTCAAAGCAAAGTCTTCCATTTTTAGACATTTGAGCCTGTGAAACTGGAGTCTTGGTGATTTCTGGGATGCTCTCAAGGCATCTTTCTTATTGTCATGATGCAAAGTACTTCGTTTTAAAAAGAAATTATTTGTTACAGAGTCTCACTACACAGTTCAGACTCACAGGAATCCTCCAATCTCAGCCTGCTTAACTCTGGGGTTACAGGTGTGCACAACCACACCTTGCTCTGGGGCCAGCATGACATGCAGTACCAGTGATCAAACTCCAGACCTTGCATTTGCCAGACAGGCACTTAGACCACTGAACTATCTCCCACATCTAGTACTTGGCTTCTTTTTAATGATAGTTTTACAATAGCCAACCTGTCTTGGGACAAAATTTTACAAGTCAAAATTTCATAAATGCATCCTTCCTTTTGAAACTCAAAACTTCAATTTGTTCAGACACATCACTTATTCTTGATTCTAAATGTTGAGCTAGTCAAGGGCCCTCACTAATACTCATAATACAGCATGAATGCTGGATTGCCCTAAATTTTTTCTCTCCCTGAATAATTAGCCCATGGCCCTGATCAGTCCCCCACCCCAAATCAGGACATGAGCAAAATGTAGAAACATTTTCTGTCAGAACATAGCACAGAGATACATGGGTCTTAAGTTCTTATTCCAAGAGGCAACCTAAACCTGGCTTTTATCACTTGTATTTCTTTCCATGTTCTGGTCTTCTGAGCTTTTACCAGTCTCTCACATAGCTCAGTTCAGTGTCCTAGGGTTTCTCTGGCTGGCATCTCCAAACCTTTCCAAACTCCTCCCGCAAAATAGTCTTAAAGGCTTCTAAACTACATGATCAGGTAGTCACAGAAACGACCCCACTCCTGTTATAAAAATCTGCCTTGTCCACTTTCTTCATCATTGAGACACCATGTCCAACACTCCCAACCAGAAGGAGTGGAAGTTTATTTGGCTCACAATTTCAGTAGTTTCAGTACATGTTTGGCAGGCTTAAACACAGAAATAGCATAGTGGAAGGGTCTGGAAAGAGCAAAGTTGCTTGTATCGTGGAAGTCAGAAATCAGAAAAAGAAGAGAGGAGATGTGGAGGCAAATACACCCTTCCACACCATGCCCTGAGTGCCCAGTCTCTTCTCAACAGATCCCATCTGCTAACATCAAATCAGCTATGTCATCCTCTGTTTCAATTACCTTCAAGAATCCCTGCCTATCAGAGCATGAGGCTTAGTGGAGACATTCTTAATCTATGCTGTAACGGCAGTGCTTAAAGAAAAGAAGAACAGGGGACTTTGTGGGATAAGTGTTAATTACTCCTGGAAAATGATGACAAGTAGAAGGAGAAAGAGAATGGAAGTACAGGGTGAGTGTGGGGCCAGCAGAGGAGCTGATCTCCAGGGAAGAGTGGCTTAGGGGATACTGATTTTGACACCCCAAACACTGTATCCAAGTTGGCAGTGGGAAATAGGGGTCCTAATTCCAGGAGCTGAGTTCTGCATGAGTTTGGGAATATATCACCACTCATTTCTGATTTTGCACAGATCTTAAATTGTAAAAGAAGGTGCCATTGTCAAGGGATGAATGATCAAAAGACAAAATGGTAAAAAATAAAACTGTTACAGATAACATTTACTCTTATATGGTGCTAACAAGAAAAGAACAGTAGGACAAAAAGAGAGAAGGTAGGTTGGAGCACGGGCAAGGAAGCCAAGATCCAGGATGCCAAGATGATGCTGAGGAGGTGGGATGGAAAAGCATCCAGAGAGTGGGGTAACCGGAAGTCATTGTTCAGCAATTATTAAATCAAAGGATGAACTAAAATCAGATCACAAAAAGCTGACCAAAGGTGTTATGGTTTAGAGCTAAAATGACCTCCAAATTTTCATTTTCAGAGGCAG
Source organism: Myocastor coypus (assembly GCA_004027025.1). Lineage (NCBI taxonomy): Eukaryota > Metazoa > Chordata > Mammalia > Rodentia > Myocastoridae > Myocastor > Myocastor coypus. The sequence continues at coordinate 60,791 of PVJA010008370.1, forward strand.
GGCTTGGTCCAAAGAGGCAGACCGCTGAGGGGGCGTGGCTGGGACACGTGTAGGCTTCTTCCTAGCTCTTTTTTCTTTGTTTCCTTGCCACCACGACATGAGCAGCTTTCTTCTGCCATACAGGGTCTGCCGGAGAGTCTGACCCAGAATAAACCTCTACTCCTTTACAATGTGGGTGTTGGGTATTTTATCCCAGTGACACGAAAGTGAATACAATGGCCATATAAAAGAAAGGTTTCAGCAACTTGTGAGAACCATGAAAAGGCAGGAAGCCCAGAGCAGAGATGAGTGCTCAGCAGGAAGCCATTATTGAAAGCATTTGATTTAGGACAGAGGTGTAATTCGAGCAGTAGAGAGCAGAGTCATTAAGGAGAGATAACTGCGCCAAAGAAACAAGATGGGAAAGGAGGTAATTGACATGGAAAACAGGTCCAGAAATCAATAAGGAGTGGAAATACAAGTTCAGTGTAACCTTGGTAACCGTAGAAAGGAGTGACAAGGAGGTATGGCTTGCTGGTGCTGACACATGTTGTTTGCACTTCAAAGAACTTGTTTTGAGAGCCTATAAAACACTCTCCATCCTCATCTGTGATGGGAATAATGCTCTAATATCCAGCCAGCACTGGAATGCCCTGATGCCCATGAGGGCATCTCTTCTCTCCTTCCATATCTACAATCTCTTTCATCAAGATGTAGGCAGGTATTGTTATACCCATTGTGAGGGCCAGAAATGGAATGACAGATGAAGATGCCAAGGTTGAAGTCAGGAAAGAGTGGCCTGGATAGGTCCTTGCTGCTTGGCACAGCATCACAGTCATCGACCTCCAGACCTCCTATACCAGAGGAAAGTGTGCACAGACTGCGAACAGAGCCAGCAGAAAAACCTTTGGATCCTCTGCAGTCTTTTGCTTCTGACCTCAAAGTTTGTCCTTCAAAATGAGCCACAGCAGTTCCAGGGGATGAAGGAAAGGGAACAGATGGGTTATGACACAAAGAATTTCATATTTCAGATACCTAATCATCTCTTGAGATAGCCAGGCTTTTCCAAGTGTATGTAAAATGCAAATAATCTTTCTCTAAGCATTAGGAATTACACTTAATTAGTGACTCCTTTGCATGACTATAAAATAAGGACTCACTATGTACCAAGTATGGGAACAGTCACTTTACATGTAATTATCTTGTAATTGTACCAAGAATACTGGGGTGAAGGCAAAGCCATGTTCCCCCTCATCTATAAGGAGGAAATTTTGGCTCATAGAACAAGAGAAATTGGCCTGTTACTGTGCGGTGGGGCTGAGATTCAAACCCAGAAGTTCTGCACCAGCCTTTGTATCATAACCGCTTGCAGCTGTCTCAGACATATGTATGTGTTGCTTCTCTTCATCATACTGGGAAAAATAGGAAGCATAATTTGAATTTTATAATTGCATGAAGCCATCCCTACAGATGGTTAGGAGCTACTTGTGATATAAATGAGCGTGTTATCCTGTTCGTTCATCTGTTTAACTCAGTGATGAATAGAGCAATAAGTCATTTGGGCCAAAATCTAACTCTGTAGCTCACTGGCTCACCATCATCTTTCTGGTCCCAGTATATATGTAGGCTACTGCAAACAGATAGAAAACCTGTGTGTGCACAAAAGCAAATGCATCAACTACCTCACGCTGCTTTCAACCTTGTTGAGACTGTACAAGGCAGTAGATCCTTGCACTGTAGGACAATCCCATCTTTGAGAAGCAATTCTCAAAGTGTGGCCCAAGAAACCCTTGTGATACACTCTAGGTATCTGTTTAATACAGATTGCTGAGGTCAGGCCAGACCTGTTGCCCAAGTTCTTTGTGTATTAGAGGAAATGGGATATAATGAAGACCATGAATGTTAAGAAGTAAGGTAACTGTTGGCACTACAAGTTAAGTATACTCCTTAAAAGCTCATGTGTTGGGACTTATACTTGATGAAGGCTGGTTCCTGTCAGTTATGGCCTGGGGCCCAGTGTTAAACCTCTAAACATTTTTTTTTGGTGGGTGTACCAGGAATTGAACTCAAGATCTTCTGTGAACTTGCCAAGCAGATGCTTGTGCTGTCAAGCTGTATCTTCAGCCCTATACGTTCATTTATAAAGTCTTTTCAACTGGGACAAAAAGCCTTTTCCAGGAGGGCTGAGAAGAGGTTCTAGAATGTGTTGGCCAAATTATCATTCCCCTTCAGCCCCTGGACTTGGCAAAGGGGCCTGACCACCATTTCATCTATTCTTGTCTTTGTGGTAATTTTATCTGGAAAGCCTCAGTTGTTCTTGCTGATGTGGAATCTTGGTTAGATCCATCCCAACTTTTAAGAACTCTTATTCTTCTCTAGGATGAGGCATTGAAATCTAACATAATCTTTCTCTAAAGATGCCTGATTCCTATTTTTATCCATTTTAATGGGAAAAAAGATAAAATAGTGATTAAACAGTTTCCAAAAGGTTAGTATGATTGTTTCAATAATTAATACATTGCATATTGTTGTCTTCCTAGCACTTATTCAGAGATGAGATGCAGACATGGCGTTCTGACTACACAGTATTAATACAAACCTTTCTTCTCAATGAGCAAAGACAAAGTAGCTGTATGTCTACCCTATTATATATACTTCATACACATGCACACACACACATGTGCGCTCACACACACACACAAATGGTCCTTTATTTATACCTTCCTTTTTATTTTGCTTTGTCAGAGATGTGTTCCATTGCAATTAGAGAAGCTGTATTTGGAAGTCTTTACAGGACCTTTCAAGCTGGGCATGATGGCATATGCCTTAATCCCAGTACTTGAGAGGCTGAGGCAAGAGTATTGGTGTGAGTTCAAGACCAGCGTGGGTTACAAAAGTGAGCTCAAGACCAGTCTGAACTGCATAGTGAGACCCTGTCTCAAAAAAGATAAATAAATAAATAAATAAATAAATAAATAAATAAATGGTCTTTTCATACTTGATGCTAGACCAAAGATTTTAGGTACATGAATTCAGAAAAATAACCCTGATTCCTAACTTTTTTCCCTTTTTTAAACTTTTTTTTTTTTTGTACAGTGTATACAAGGTCTCACTACACAGATTGGACTCGTGGTATCCTCCAATTTTCAGCTTCCCAAGCACTGGTATTACAGGCCTGTGCCATTATGCCCAGTTTCAATTGCTGTCTCAGCATGCCTGGGAGGCGGGGCCAGCATGGCAAGCTGGGGATTGAACCCTGGTCTCTGCACCTGTCTAAGCAGGCGCTTTAGTCTGCTGAGCTATCTGGCTACCCCCTGATTCCTAATTGATATTAACCATCCCTGTACTGCAGATACTATGTCTCTGCTATCATTGGATTTTTGTTTTTCTTTTTCCAAAGAGCTAAGGAGATAGCTCAGTGGCATAAGCACCTGCCGGGCAAGCACAAGGTCCCAAGTTTGATCCCTGTTACTAACACTTAAGATGTTCTTCCAAAGAAAGTAAAATTAAGTTCTACCATATCAGAGACCTTTTTATTGTCTATTGCCTTTGGGATACTAGAAAGTCATCTACATTTTCTAACGCTAATAATATTTGGCATTCCCTTGGGAGAAGATTCTATTAGACTACTAAAATGTTGGAAAACATCACCACAAAAGTTCATATAAAACAAACTCTTCAAGTAGGTTGCTGCGTGGAGTGAGCAGCTCAGCTCTATAATGGCTCCTAATGCAATGCACCTTTCAGTGTTCATGCCCTTGTTAACCCTTCCTGTTGGGTATATACTAGACCTAGTGATTTGCTTTTGCTCAGAAAAAAAAAAGTGGCAAAAGTGCTAGACTAGCCGGGCATGGTGGCACACGCCTGTAATCCCAGCACTCGGGAGGCTGAGGCAGGAGGATC
>PVJA010008371.1:0-18117 GCA_004027025.1 Myocastor coypus
GCTGGGCAGTTGTTAGCAAGGATGACCAATTTCGCCTTGCCCTGTCTGATCATCTTCAGCGTCTGCTTGTAGCCCAGCACGTACTTCCCACTTTTCATAACAAGTTGGAGCCTAGAGTTGATGGACTCCAGAGACTTTTTCGTCTTCTTTGCGGCCACCATCTTCCTGACTTAGGTGCGGACGGCCCTCAACCAGGAGCAGCCGCCAAGATGGCCGAGGAGGGAGAAAAGCTCCTCCTGCATATTTGAATTCTTGTTCTGCAATGGACTACTCCTTACTGCAGCCTCACTCTCACTCTCTAGTCACTGGGGCCTTGGACAAGTTGTGACTATGTTCATGGAGCTGTGCCCCAGAAAGCTGCCAAGTCAGGCCTTTTGGCACTCTCAGCTTCAACCTTTGCTAGGCTTTGTTACTTAACTATCATGATGTGGGCATTTGCAAAGCTGTTGCCATGCTGTGGAAGCTCTGATCTTTTCGACTTACTACCTTAAGGATCTATTGTTCGCCTCTTTGCCTCTGCTCCATTATGCCATTCAGCTCATAGTAAGCAACACAAGTTCATTGGGCCTTATGAGATGGTCATTTATAGAACTTAAGGTCGAGGAAAAAGTTTGAGGGGAACTGTATCCAAGAAATAGTGAGACTGAGTTCTGTATTTTGGTGAGTTAATGGGACTGCCTCCTCGTTCACAAGACCCAAGAGTGTAATTAAACATTACATATGAGCTTTTGCCTTTTAATTTATCTTTAAAAAGAATTCAGCTTTATTACTATCAATTCATGGCCATACTTTTATATTTTTCCTGGGAATAATACATGACCATACTTTCACAGTTTTCCAGGGAATAATAGACAAAGGGAAAGACTATTAATTCATGAGTAAATACTTTCCAGGAAATCAGATAGTGTTTATTTTGTCCCAACTATTCAGCTGGTACCAGATAATGATAATTACTTTGTGTTCTAGAGAGGCTTTGAAATTAGGAAATGCTGATATTTCATATTACAGACTAGTGAATCCTAGCAAGAAAAGCTTGGAGAGCTTCTGAATTTAGAGACCCACTTAGGGAAGAGACCTTGCAGATGAATCAGAATACTTCCAATTTCAAACAAAATTCATTCTCAAATGTGTTTTGTTTGTTCTAGAATAATCAGTCTGCAAATGTAAAATTGTAAGTAATCATTTTCCCATTGTGGGAATTGCTAATGAGAAAGTGCATTCTGTGGAAAAAAAATGTTTTTTAAATAATAGGTTGTATTAAAGAAAAAAAAAAAGGGCAGGGGCCCAGCAGGATGGCTCAGTGGTCTAAAGTGCCTGCTTAGGAAAGCTTAGGCGGCTACAGGGACCGTGGTTCAATCCCCAGCACCACATGCTGCTCCCCTGCCCTCAGGGCAGGCTGAGCTGGCCATAAAAACAAACAAACAAAAGTTCTGAAACAATTAAATAAATAAATAAATAAATAAATAAATAGGGCAAAGAGCCCAAGACGATGATTTAAAATGCCAATTTGGCCAGAAATGAAGCCCAATAAAGCTATGAACTAGAAAGATAGAGCTTAGAATATCTCCATTGCCAAGAAGGAATAAGAGAATAGAGAAGTTGGCCTAAGGGCATCAAAAGAATCCATAGGACTCTACCCTTTGCAGCCTGAAAATTACAAAAGTGAGGGCTAGCTAAATAGTTCAGCAGATTAAAGTGCCTGCAAGCAGGCAAAGTGTCCAGGGTTTCAATCCTCAGGCTTGCCATGTTGGCCCTACCCCTGGGGTGCGCTAAGACTGGGCATGGTGGTGCACATCTGTAATCCCAGCTCTTGGGAGGCTGTGAACAGGTGGATTATGAGTCCGATCTAGTAGTGAAGACCTGAATATCCTGCAGACCCTTCCCCAAAATACAAAACAAGCAAACAAACAAACAAACAAACAACAACAACAAAAAAAAAACCTACGAAAGTGAAAGACTCTGCTTTGAAAAGAAAGCTGTGGAGCTCCATGCTCCACAATGGTGGGGCAGCCACAGCAGGTTCCAGAACAGTGACGGCATAGAGAAGTTAACCTCAGAATCAGGTTCAGAGTGCTCAGCAATCCAGGACTCAACTCCAACAGCCAAGAAAGAAAAAACCTGGTTAGTGCTCCAGCTGGTAGTGGACCTTGGCATCATCCATGTGGTGGTAGTTTGGGGGGCATGCAGAATGCATGAGTTCTCAGGTTAAGAAGGCTTCCACCTAGATTTCAGAAGGCCTGGGAGGGCAGGTCATATGCCCAAGAGGGGAATGTGAAAAGTTCATTGAAAATCCCAGAAACTTAGAGAAGCCAGGAATGTGAATCCCTAAGGAAAGCTTCAAAGAGGGAGCAAAGCAGGACTAAGAGAAAAGCTATGGGCACTACAATCCCCAGAAGTACCATAGATGTGAAGCCACATACAGCCTTTGGAGCTCACAACTTGCCACAGATTGCTTCAGATGTTCCACACAGACTACAGGACTTAATGAATGCTTGCCCTTCTGGATTTTGGACTTGCTTTGGTCCCATTGTTTGTACTTTTTGGAATAGTGATGTCCTTTTGTGCCACTGAATGTTGAAAGTGTTTAACTTTTCATTTGTACAGGAGCTCACAGCTAAGAGTTTGCCTTGGATGTTGGAGGAGACTTGAGACTGGGAGCAAGGCTAAAACTGTTACCTCTTTGGCAACTCTTAGAGGTGAACTAAAATGTCTTTTGTATAAATATACATGAATCTTTGGGCAGGCAGTAGCAGAATGTTATATTTTGTGCCTAGTTGTCCCCTCAAAGCCTCTTATGTAGTCATTAGGCAGGCTTCTATAGTTTGTGATTAATTCAAGAGTTAATCTTGGAACTATGGGTGAGTGCTACACCTGCCCTGAGGTGGATAGCCTAAGCAAGAGAAGGAAGGGAAAGAGGCTTGCTCTCTGCCAATGTGCCTCCCTTTTTTCTCTTGCTATTTTCTGCCACCATGAATGGCTGCTCTCTGCCATGTGCCACTGTGCCTTGGAGCCAGCCAAGTATGGACTTAACCTCCACAAGAGAAACAATAGAAAAGCATCAAGATAATGCACCTATGAGGTCGTGTCACTGATACCTGGTAGCACAAGCTCAAACAATATCCGCATTACCGCATTCATACTGGTAATTATTCTTTGGTTTGTTTTGCTGCAGTCCACTGTATGGTTAGCTTACCCCTTTCTTGTGATACAAGAGATAAGGCTAGAACTCAACCACTGAGCCCGACCCCACCCATCAATGATCCCAGAGCAGCTCCTGGTGCCTAAGGATCCACAGAGTATTCTCTCCTGACAGTTACTTACACAGAGCTCCTGGGTGGATAACCCCTGCCACAACTCAAAACATGTTGCTGCCTTCCAGCTCCCATGGCTTTTGGTAAGAAATCCACACATCAAATCCTTATGCCCTTGTAGGGGTTTTTCTCTAGCTATGTTTCAGGCTTTTTTCTTGCCTTTTTCAGAATGATTATGGCTCCATGCATGGATTTCTTTCATTTATCCTGTTGGGGTTCACTGTTGGACTTTAAGTCTTCCTTGTTGAGGTAATTCAGAGAGTTCAACTCTATCCAATTAATTACAGTTTAAAAATTACATAATGAACAAATGCTTGAGAAAGTCAATCAGGTCTTAAAGAAAAAGAACAGCAACAAGTTTAATTGTGGGCTAAGGTGCAGGATATCACTATGTATTCTAAGCTAACCTTGAACCTGTGGCAACCTCTTGCCTCAGCCTACAAGTACACAGGTGTACACCACCAAATGTGGAAAGAAGAACTAATTTTAAAGCCATGTGTATATGCCTGCAACCCCATGTACTCAGGAGGCTGAGGCAGAAAGATGACAACCACACAGCCAGCCCAAGCAGTTTAGTGATACCCTGTCTCAAAATAAAGAATGAGAAGTCTGGGAATGTAGCCCAGTGGCACAGCATTTCCCAAGTGGAAGGTAGTCCTTGGCACTGCAGAAGGGAGGGAAAGGAAGGTTAAACTCAAAACCTAAGAACTTTAATTCATGGAATGTGGCCTAAAACACAAGTTTTGTATTCTCTGCAATCAAAGTTCACTGTCTACAGGCACAGGAGAGCCCCATGAGACCACAGGGCAGAGGCTACCTTGAAGCCCTGCTGCAGGTGCCTGCCTGATGCACTACAGATCTGACTGGGCTCTGCTGCCAGCCATGTGGTGGCCTGAGGACATCACTACCATCATCCACAGCACCTTGACACCCAGCAGCCATGGTCTCAGTGGCTCCAGCCCGTCTTCCTGTTCAAGATGTGTGTGATTTTGGCCATCAAGCCAGATCTTCTTTGTGCCCCAATTCCATGAGTCTACCTAGAGATCACTCAAGTCGGTTAAGGCACTTGGAGAGATCAAACACTTAGGAGACAAACACCTTTTCCAAGGTCTTCTAGCAAGTGTTTAATACTAAGATATTCTTTAAGAGAGCCGGACATGGTGGCACATGCCTGTAATCCAGCACTATGGAGGACAGTTGAGAATCTGAGACCACCCTGGGGTAAAAAGTGAGCTCAAGGCCAGCCTGAACTACATAGCTAGATCCTGTCTCAAAACTAACAACAAAAAGGAGCTGGGGAGATAGCTCCATGGCACAAGTGTCTGTCTAGCAAGTGCAAGGTTGTGCATTTGAACCCCAGTCCCGCAAAAAAAAAAAAAAAAAAAGAGAAGTGATATGAGATCTACTGAAACACACAGCATTTTGGGTCACACCCCACCTGGTGAAAGCTGGTCACTGACCAGCCATGGCCCTGGAGTGCAAGGTATCAGTCACTCACCTCAAAGTTGTACTTCCGCATGTGGCTGAGGCGGCGGCAGTACAAGTAGAGCATGCCAATGCTGCTGCCTACAGCGATGTAGTCCCCATTGGCATCGAGTGCCGTGAGGTACACCACCAGGGAGCGGAAGCCCTTCTGCACCTTGGCTGGGATGGCATTGAGGAGATGGTACAGCGGGCAGAACTCGCGGAAGGTCACAGGGTCTGGCGTGGACGCCATGGCCGCAGATCCTGCACACAGTCTTCTGGCAGGAAAGGGGATGTGTGCTCGTCATCGAAGGAAACGTGGGGGCTGCAGAACAAAGCATCATACCCTTCAGTGCCACTCATGCTGCCAAGTGGTGATGCTTAATGGTGAGAACACTGCCATACTGGCACTGCACACATACAATTCCAGCACTCAGGAGGCTGGGGCAGGACTGCCCACTGAGTCTGGGCTCCATAGTGAGCTCAAAGTCAGCCTGCACTACATAGCAAGATCCTGTCTGGAAAAACAAAAAAACAAAACAAAACTGGAACCTAGCTCATGCACCCTTCTTTAGCAGAGCTGAAGCTCTGGGAGGCTCACAGCTTTGCCCAAGGCCGCATGGCGTAAATGCCCAGGTTCACAGAGTGCTGAGAGCTGGTCTTGCCCAGGCCATAGACCAACAACCTCCTGAGAGCCAGCCAGGCTCAGTGACGGATCCCTGCTCCAGAATCCTTGTACTACACAGGTACTCCAAGAAGCTGTGGGAGGCCATGTGACACAGCCATTAGCACATATGAAGCAGCTAGCAGGAGTCGGAGTGGGCAGTCACCAAGAGGCCACCACACCAAACAGACACACATGACAACAGCCAATGCTGCTCCTCAGAGGAGCCCATGTTAGTACCCTGGGTCAAGAACTCCTCCCACGTACCCCACAGGGAAGCACCATGCTGTGGCCACACTGTACGAGAGTTGTCCCCATCTGGACCTCACTGTCCATCTGCATACACAGGACAGACACAGGAAGCAGAAAGGGGTCTGTTGCCTATGTACACCTGTCCAGGTGATGCAACAGCATTTACTTAATTTAAAATAGCATTTTCAGGGGCTGGGGAGATAGCTCCAAGGCACAAGTGCCTGCTGGGCAAGTGCAAGGTCGTGAGTTCGAACCCTGGTCCCACAAAAAAAATAAAATAAAATAGTACTTTCCTCTTACCACAGTTGTCACTGTTCACTATATACATGTATAGAAAAGTATAAAACTAGGCGTGGTGGCACACACCTGTGATCCCAGCACTCAGGAGCCTGAGGCAGGAGAGTCTCTATGAGCTCAAGGCTACTTTGGACTACATAGCGAGACCCTGTCTTAAAAAAAATGAAGAAAAGTACAAAATAAATAGAGATCATTCTTAATCTGTCATATAGATACACCATACATAAGCTGTATCATTATGCTATGTGTGATACATACATATACATGTGTATATATCACATATATATGATATATATATGGCAAGATACATATTTATATATATATATATATATATATATATATAGGCTGGCAAGATAGCTCAGCAATCTAAAGCACCTGCTTAGGCAAGCTTAGGCAACCGCAGGGACCGTAGTTCAATCCCTGGCACCACATCCTGTGCCAGCCCCACCCCCAGGGCAGGTTGAACTGGGCATCACACAAATAAAGTTAAAAAGAAAAAATGACTGTCTCCAGGTTGAATTGCCGTGCTGGCAATTTTCAGTAAATAAATAGGTTTGGGGTTGTGATTTGGGCACTGGGTCTCCAAAAAGTTCGCCATCACTGTATTAGTACTAAAATGAACAGATCTGGTGATTGAATGGAGAGGAGAGAGGCAGCTGGGAGCTATATCCTTCTTCTTGGACAGCATGACCCAAGCAGCTGTATAGAAGACAGACATGCAGCCAGTTGTCCAGTGCCCATAATCCCACAGCTCCAGGAAGCTAAGGCAAGAGGATCAACAAGTTTGAGTCCAGTCTGAAGAATTTAGCAAAATCTTTTTCTTTTTTTAAAAGTTGTCAGAAGGCTAAATGTTTTCTAGACATTAGCCATTTAAATGCCTGTGTAAATGCCTATGATGTACTGTGTGTGTGTGTGTGTGTGTGTGTGTGTGTGTGTGTGTGTGTGTGTTTCATACAGAGTCTCACAATGCAGCTTGGACTCCTAGTGATCCTCCTGTTTTCAGACTTCCCCAGCTGAGATTATGGGCATGCACCACCACCCATGGTCTCGGATCATTGTGCCTGGCACAGTATGTGGTGCTGGGGATCAAACCCTGGTCCCTGTGCTTGCCTAAGCAGGTGCTTAGTCTGCTAAGCTATCTCGCTGGCCTGATGGTCGTTTTACTAACCCATATTCAGACAGGTACATGGAGCTCTAGAGCCACTGATAATTTTCTTAGGTCCCACAGTAGAGTAAGGCATTGGAGCTTGGACTTTTTCACTTCTAGGCCATTCATTGTGCTGCTTCCCCCTGAGCGACAGGGCCAACTTAATGGTGGTAGGGCTGGGATGAGGGGTCAGGGGAGCTGAGCTCAGGAGCTTTGTGAAAACCAGCCAAGGGAAGTGTGGTGTCCCTGTCTCTATGGAGCGTTTGCCACCTGTACTGTGTTTCTCGGCCAGCCAGATAGCTCAGCTGATTAAAATGCTTGCTTAGGCAGACACAGGGACCAGTATGGCATGGTGGCCCTGCCCCTGGGGTATGCTGACACAAGAGACTGGGCGTGATGGCACAAGCCTGTAATGCCAGTGCTTGGGAGGCTGAAAATGGGAGGATCACTCTGAGTCTGATCTGAAGGAAAGGAAGGAAGGAAGGAAGGAAAGAAAGAAAGAAAGAAAGAAAGAAAGAAAGAAAGAAAGAAAGAAAGAAAGCTGGCCAGCCCGCCCGCCAGCCCGGCAGGATGGCTCAGTGGTCTAAAGTGCCTGCAGGTTGCTGCAGGGACCGCAGTTCAATCCCCAGCACTACATGCTGCCCCAGCCCTGCCCTCAGGGCAGGCTGAGCCGGCCATAAAAAATAAACAAACAAACAAACAATAGTTGTGAAACAAGAAAAAAATATAAATAAATAAAATAAAAATTGAAAGAAAGAAAGAAAGGAAGGAAGCAAGAAAGCAAGCAAGCAAGCTGAGCGTGATGGTGCACACCTGTAATCCCAGCACTTGGGAGGCTGAGGCAGGAGGATCGGTGCAAGTTCAAGACCAGCCTGGGCTACAAAAGTGAGCTCAAGGCCAGCCTGAGCTGCATAGTGAGACCCTGTCTCAAAAAGACAAAAAAAAAAAAAAAAGAAAGAAAGAAAAGAAAAGAGAGAAAGGGTTTCTCTCAGGCCTCTCTAAAGCAAGAGGCCTAGCCTTCACTCCTTGAGGCCCATTGCTCGCTTTGAGATAGGATCTCCCTATGTAGCCCAGGTTGGCCTCAAACTCAGGGCCTTGTCTCAAAAATGCCCCCAAAAGAAATCATGTTCTGGGGCAGTGGTGGCAAAGCTATGGTATGGGTGTCACAGTGAGTTCTGTGTTAAGCACTGAAAGGTTTGCCACACCTGTTGTAGGGAAATATTTAATAACAGTGATACTGAAAATACTCTGAAGTGAAAAGCTTTTATGTATTTGTGTGCACATATCTGTAGCTGCTTATATCTCTTTCTTTCTTTTTTTAAAATTATTTATTTATGCATGTCATGGCCGGCTCAGCTTGCTCTGGGGGTGGGGCTGGCGTAGCACGTGGTGCCCGGGATTGTCCCGAGCTCCCTGAGATTGCCTAAACTTTCCTAAGCAGACAGGAGCTTTAGATGGCTAAGCCATCTTGCCAGCCCAAACAGACTTATTTTAAGTTTAGGAAAATAACTCATATATTAACATGTGTCTTCCTCCCTCCCCCTTTGGTATCAGAAATTGAACTCAGGACCTTGCACTTGCCAGGCAGGTGCTATTCTGCTGAGCTATCTCCCCAGGCCCAACATATCTTGTCTTAAAAGAAAAACAAATCACACCATGCCACAGGCTTGACACCACTGCCCTAATGTCTCTCATGTTTCTTGTCCAGGCTATTTGTCCCCTTCGCTGCAGCCCAGATCCACCTGCCTCTCTCTCCCTCCATCCCTCTCATCTGCTTGCCAAACAGAGCAGCCTCCACCTCCACCTGGCCCCATGCCCCCTGGCTCTCACCCTCTACTCTGCCCCACCTAGAAGCCCACGCCTTGGCTGCTCACCTCCCACCTCTATGCTCTGCCCTAGTCTTTGTCAGGCACTGGCTCAGGCCTCTTCCAGTGCTCAGAGCAGCTCAGCAGTGCAATAGTGGCCAAAGCTGGTAAGACCCTTCTTGCAGCTGGGACTGCAGAGTCTCAGCTAGTACAAAGCACCAAGGACCAGGCTGAAGGGGCCAATCACCTCTCGCTTCTCTACCTTGCACAAAAAGTCAAGAATTCAGTCTCAGGCCCTACCCCCCACCCTTATCAACTGTCAAAGGTCCCTCATCCAGACCTGATCCACATGACCGGAGGGCTAAATTTCCAAGACAAAATTCTGGGACACACCCAACCAAGGCAGACCTGTTGGATCTGCTGGCTGATAATCCCCACCACCACCCCCAGCAGCTAGAGGGTGTGCTGAGAATTTCACATCTCAGCTACTGCTATTTCCTTTTTTAAAATTCTCTAACCAGACCTGATCACACACACACAGACACACACACACACACACACACACACACACACACACACACACACACACACCCCTGTAATCCCAGCACTCAGGAGCCTGAGGCAAAAGGATCAAAATTCTGAACCCAGGCTGGGGACTTTAGCAACTTAGCAAGCCCCCTATCTTCTCAAATTGACAAATTCCAAAACCACCTGATCTGTAGCAACTCATGGAAGCTCCATAATCCCATACAAAAGGGCTTCTGGTGTTGTAGTCAAGCTAGGAAGGTGCTGGGCACCTGCAGACACACAGCCTGTGCCCCACAGGCTCACCATTCTGACTAGATGTGGTACTAGGCTGTCATGGCTAGGGAGTCTCAGAGAGTATTCCACAAGGTGTGAACCCCCCAATACTGTCTCTGTGACACAGCTGTGATACTACAACTCAAAGCTGCTTCTAAGGATATCGGGAGTGCAGGGGCGGGCATACGCTTGGTGTAAAACCCGTCCTGGCGCAGGCATGCAGCACTGTGGTAGAAAGCTTGCTGCTGCAGAGCCCCAAGTTCCCATTCCCAGAACCACAGAACAGGAAACAAAACCCTATCACAATTCTACAGCAGTAACACATAACCAAAATTTGAACCAAAAGTGTTGTTCAGCCAAGAATACTATGGCATAGACCTGCAATCTCAGCGAGGCTGTGGCAGGAAGATAGCCAGAAGTTCAAGGCAAGCCTTAGCACCTGAACTACACAGTGAGACCTTGTCTCTAAAAACATGCAACATCACTGGCTGGGATATAGCTCAGGGGCACAGAGCGCATCTTGGCAAGTGAGAGGTTCTTAATTCAATTCCTGGTAGCCACACGCATATGTAAACACAAAACCCCTCAAAAATAAAAAGAAAGCTGGAGCTAGCATATAGCTCAGTGGCATAGCATTAAACAAAATGTTTAAGGAGCTGGGGAGATAGCTCCATGGCATGAGTGCCTGCCTGGCCAGTGCAAGGCTGTGAGTTTGAAGCCAGGTTCCACAAAAAAAAAAAAAAAGTTTAAGAAAAAGAAACAAATCATTTGTAGGGCAATGGATACACCTTGAGACTATGTTAAGTGAAATAAGTCAGACACACAATCTTAAATACCATATAGTCTCTCTTATAGGAGAAATCTAAAATATAACAAAGAGCAAAATAAAACTGCCAAAAAGAAAATGTGTGTGTGTGTGTGTGTGTGTGTGTGCTGGGGAGATAGCTCCGTGGCACTGGTGCCTGTCTGGCAAGTGCAAGGTCATGAGTTCAAACCCCAGTCCTGCAAAAAAGAAAAGAAGAAAAAGGAGGAGGAGGAGGAGGAGGAGGAGGAGGAGGAGCTGGAGGACAACTTTGTCAAAAGGGAAGTTGATCAAGAGATGGAGGGAGCTGGTGTGGTGGCACAGATCTGTAATCCCAGCCCTCGGGAGGCTGTGGCAGCAGGGTCACTGTGAGTTCAAGTCCAGCCTGGGCTACAAAGTTCAAGGCCAGCATGAAACTACATGGTAAGACTCTGTCTCAAAAAGACCAACAAAAGATAGACGAAAAAAGAGATATATTCTGTACACACAGCAGCTCTACACAGGAATAGAAACATTATGCCCTGCAAAAGAGGACTCAGGAAAAACTGCGCGGGAGGGAGAGACTTGCAGCTCTGAAGACCGACTCCAGTGGCTTCATTCCCAGATTCTGTCACTCCTGGAGCTAGGCTTGAATCTCCCAGAAGTCCCTGGCTTGAAGTTTCTACGATCCTGGCTGCCGGGAGGTCGTCACCCAGTGCAACTGACCACTCTAGTAGACCAGGAAAGGCTGGCGCCCCAGATTCTGAATTCTGAATCACAGTGAGGAAGAGAAAGGATAAAGAGCAGAGAAGAGAGGAAAGCAAAAGGAGAAACCAAATGAGAAGTCTGAGGACCACGCAGTGGCATGGGGAGAGGACGGCACGCAGGCAAGCGACCCCTGCTCAGGACCAAGACGCTCGCCAACTCCACTGCACTGACCGCTTCGCCGCCAGCGCCTGAGCAGAGCCTGGCGTCCCCTCCACCTTCCCCAGAAAAGTGGTGGCCTGGCCGTGACCCAGAGCGCCCCATCTTCGACCCTTGCTCCCCTTTTGCCTCCCAGGCCTTGCAGCGGGACCAGGGTTGCTCACTTGGCCGCCTCAGGATACTTTCTGGAAACCCACGAGCGTCCAGGCCTGCGGGGGGCAGAGTTATGAATGTAGCCCGGGAGGTCGGGACAGGACCGCCGTTGCCTGCTAGGGGCCAGCGGAAGGGACGCGAGCAGGGAGGGGCGAGGACTGGAAGAGGGCTGTGGCGGGGGCATCTGACGGTGGCTGCCGGCCGGGGGCGGCGCAGCCCGGGAACCAAGGCGCAGAGGCGAGGGGAGGGGGGGCTGGGGATGGCGAGGGGTCGGACGTCGCTGCACTCACCTCCCGCGCTTCCCCTCCGGGCTAGTCAGCCCCGCCGGCTGGGGGAGGCGGGGATGGACGCGGAACCGCTGGGGCAGCCGGGAGCCCGTTCCCTGGCAACGAGGAGCCGAGGTCAGTGGCAGCCGACTCCACCACGGGCTAGAGTGGCCGAGTCACAAGCACCGGCTACCCGGGCGTGGCGGACGTGACGCACGCTTCCGGCATCCGCGGGCGGGGCTTCAGGTCTTCGGTCCGGGATCGCGCGGACCACATGGAAGGTATGTGCTAGGGTTGCGTATCCCGGGGCGCGCGGGTTGAGGATGTTACTGCTTGACCTGAGCGCTGGCCCGCGCAGACCGCTGTCGGCCCGGGAGCCAGTCGGTGGGTGTACGCAGTATGTCAGTAACCTGACGCTCAAATTGTAATTCCTGTTTGAGAGTGGAACTTGCCCAGTCACTAAATCGCCCAGTCTCGGTTTGAATTTTTGATCCTTCTGTCTCAGCCTGTCCGAGTTCTGGGATTACAGATGTGTGTCACTATGACAGTTCGTGCCAAGCTTTGCTCGTCCAGCCCCTCCAGAAGAACTTTTTTTCTGAACTCCTTCGGTCAGGATAACCTGCGGCAGAGCTTGCTTTGAATGAAAACTGCCTCAGCGAGGGTCGCTTGGTGCTGAGCAGTGTCTTGAGCGAATGATGTGAACGGACTGGTAGAGCTGCTCAGAGATACCATGCTGTAACAGCCATGCAGCACAGGATGACTTCAGTTGCTCCTCTCTCCCTGCTATGCTCCGAGCTTCTTGAAGCGAGAGCTGTTTCCAGTTCCTATATAGTTGCTGAGTTTGGGGTAGGTAGACAAAGAGTTAAGATGTCATCCTCAGCCTTAGAACCCCCGACTGGGGAAGAGAAACCCCTCCAGGATTATAACGCAGTTAGAACAATTATGCTGTTGAACAAATTTTATTGAGTACCTGGTAGGTGCGGGGGGCATGAGAGAAATCAGGGCAGAGTCTTTACCCTAATGCAACATACAGTTCAGGAACTGGCAGAGAGCAACAAGCAATCACAAAACTGGTGAATGTCATGGTAACAGAAGTACAAGGTGTCTTGAATTCTCAATACAGAGTCCAACCCACACACCATTCGACCCCCAAAAGTTCATCTGAACTGGAGGGGTAGCCAGAGTTCGGAAGGAGCTTCTGAGTCCTGGCTGGCAACAACAGCCTGGTCAAGACCAACTCTTCATTGTCTTGTGTCTTGAAATGAGCTTAGGAGTTACGAATGCTGCGACTGGGGCAAGGCACAATGGCTCACACCTTTCATTCTAGCACTTGGGAGACTGAGGCAGGATTGAGGCTAGCCACAACTACATAGTGAGACCTATCTCAAAAAATCAAAAGCAGAAAAAATGTCCCCAGAACTGGCCAGTGGACAAGAATGTTAAAGAGTCAGGGCTGCAGCATCCTACAGGAAAGGAGCTGGGAGCAACTGAGGAATTTTGGCAGAAAGTTACTTTATCTTATTTCCAGCCTTTGGAAGTGATTAGAGTGCTTAAAACTTGTGGAGTCACTGAGTTGGAAAATAATTTATCTGTATCTGGCGAGGCAAGAGGATCACTATGAGTTCAAGGCCAGCCTGGGCTATTTTTTGAGGCCCTGCCTCAAAATAAAAAATTAATAATTTATTAAAATTGGCTTGACAATTTATTAAAATTGTCAAGACAATTTATTAAAGTCTTTATCTAGTTTCAGGAACTTTCACTTTCATCCAGGCCTCCGCACTGTGTTTTGGTACCAGTCATGTACTCAGGACCTTGTGTTTGCTAGACAGGTTCTCATGCTGTTAAGCTGTCTCCCCAGCTCAAGCCTCCTAGTCTGTGTGCAGCTGTGGCCACATGTCGGACTTCCTATTGAAAGGGCATTTGCTCTCTGGCTCTGATGGGTGCTCCATAATAATCCTATTTCTCTTACTGCGCATCAGCAAAGACCCTTGGAGCTGTGGCACCCCGAAAGCCTGTCTTATCTGTCAGTGCAAGAAAAATTAAGGACAATGCAGCTGATTGGCACAACCTAATCCTGAAGTGGGAAGCCCTGAACGATGCAGGTTTTGCCACTGCAAACAGCATCGCGAACCTGAAAATCAGCTTACTGTAAGTTGCTTTGAGGCCTCCAGCTCAGAGCGTTCTCTCTATGACAGGGCCAAAGTCTGGTAGGAGGCTTTTAGAGTGAGGATTTATCAATGTTAATAAATTTAAAAATAAAATAACAAGCCAAAAAAGGGGTAAAATGACATGATAGTATAAACTGTGTGTGTACATTTTATTTATTTTTATTATTATTATTTTTGCAGTACCAGGGATTAAACTCAAGACCTTTTGCTTGTCAGGCAAGCACTTATTCTACTGAGCTATCTCCCCAGCCCTGTGTGTGTGTACATTTTAAATACAAAATCATGCTCCATGTTATTCACGGTTATAGCAGTATATAGTTACATGCTAGATTGGAAAGACACAGGCTCCACCATGACACTAGTATCTCCAGGAGGAATGGGGCGCATGTGATGGGACTTCATCTTCCTATTGTTTCATGTTACAGTATTATTTTTTAAATTTTATTTTGCTTTTTTTGTTGGGGGGTACCAGGATTGAACTCAAGAGCTTGTGCTTGCCAGGCAGGCACTTACGCTGATGAGCCATATATCCTTAGCCCTTTATTTTACTTTTTGAAACTAAGTCTCATTTTTATTGCCCAGGCTAGTGATGAACTCCTGGGCTCATATGATCTCCTGCCTCAGCTTCCCAAGTTCCTTAGAGTACAGATGTGTACCACAGGATCCACATCACTTTATTTCTTAATAGAGACAAAGAAATTAAAACACTGTAAGCAGTTGTCCAGACTGAGTGAGGCCTTGCCTTGTTACCTTTGCATTTTCCTGTGTGTGCTTGTTTATAAACTTTTTGAAGCCACATTGGTTCCAGCTTGGGTGGCAAACCCTCCAGCTTGCCAGTCTGCCGCAGCCAAATCCTTCGCCCCCATCCCTGGCCTCGCTAGTGCTCTCTGGTGTCTCTGCCTGTTGGACATATCCTGCTCAGCAAGCTCAGAAACAGCCGAAGTGTCTTCTGATATTTTCTGTTTTCTTTTGGCGTTTTTGCTTTAGACAGGATCTGTTGTATAGTCCAGGCCAGCCTTGAACTCACTAAGTAATCCAGCCTGGCCTTAAACTGATGGTCATCCTCCTGCCTCAACCTCTCAAGTGCTGGGGTTGTAAACATTTGTCTTTCTTCACCCCCCCCCTTTTTTTACATGTGAATCAATCCTGCCTCAGCTTCCCTCACCATCCCTTGTTCTTTTTGTTGTTAATTTTGTTTTTCTGTCCTTTTGAGACAAGATCTCACTATGCAATTCAAGCTGGCTTTGAATTCATTTTGTAGCCAAATCTAGCCTGGCTCTCATAGCAGTCCTGCTTCCATCCCCCAAGTGTTAGGATTACAAGTGTGTGCCACCATGACCAGCTCTACTGTTTGCTTGCTTGCTTGCTTGCTCGCTCGCTCTCTCTCTCTCTCTCTCTCTCTCTCTCTCTCTCTCTCTCTCTCTCTCTCTCTCTCTCTCTCCCTCCCTCCCTCCCTCCCTCTTTTCCTTTCCTTTCTTCTTTTCTTTTTTCCTTTTTTTTTTGGTATTTTAGGGACGAGTCTCCAGGGTGTTCAGAGTCTCACTACTAGATTGGACTCCTAGTGGTCCACCTGTTTATAGCCTCCCAAGAGCTGGGATTGCAGGTGCATGCCACCACACCCAGTCTCAGTTGCTATCTCACTGTGCCCTGGGGGCAGGGCTGGCATACTAAGCCTGTGTGCCTGCTTGCAGCCACTTTAATCCACTGAGCTATTTGGCCAGCCCCTGTTTTCATATTTAATATTTTTCTTATGTATTATGACTACACTAGCTTAATTCAGGTGAAGGGCATGTTAGCTTTCTGTTACTGTTACCCACCCTTACCTGCCACAGACCAACTGTATAAGAGGAAAGGGTTATTGTGGCCCCTGCTCTTAGCGGTTTCAGTAAACAACCACATTGCAGTCACCTGCTGGCCAGAACTACTGGCAGGAGAGCCCTGGGCCACACACCCACACTGGGCAGGACCTTCCCTAGGCCCTGCCTCTTAAAGCTTCCAACCTCCAGGCCTTGGCAAGGGCTTATGACTTTGGGCTTCAGATCATTCAGAGTAGAACCTGCCTGAGGAGCTGAGCAGCATCATACTCATCTTTGTATAGTCAGCACCAGCTTTATGCCACAGGTGCTAGATGACTGTTCATCTCATTCTAATACAAGCTTGAGAGACTAGCATGGGGGTGTGGCTCAGTGTTCAAGCATTTGCTGGCATGTTTAAAGCCCTTTGTTTAATCCACTGTACCCTCTGGAGACTGACACAGGAGGATTGCCGCAAGTTCAAGGCCAGCCTTAACTGCACAGTGAAACTTTATCTCAAAAAACAGACAAATCCACAGTGCCATAATAAATGTTTTCATGTGACCAGTGGACATACTGATTGTATATGTGAATAATAGCTAAGCTTATGCTATATGGCAGGGTCCATGCCAGAAGCCTGGCATGCTTGTGTGGGTGTAGCTGAGTTTTCTAGGATTTGCCTTAAGGAAACAGAGCTCAGCAGACAGTCTGTCCCCACTGTCCTCTACATTGTCCAGGAGTAAAGACAGGGCAGGACTGGAGAGCAGCAGCCCAATGTCTCATGATGATGAAGAAAAGATGCACCCGGACTATGACAAGGAGCTTGAAACGTTGTGTGAGGAGCTACAGGCCACTGTAGAGGGTCTGGTAAGGCCTAGAGACTCTGCCACCTGTGGTACTGTCACCAAGTGCCAGGGACTTCCCTGAGGCTTGCTTAACTGTCAGTGCATTCGGCACCATGTCAACCCTTGCCTCCCCTGGCATCTCTTGGGCTCTATCCCTCCTGTTTCTTCCCCCCCCCCCTTTTTTGGTGGTGATAGGGGATTAAGGACAGGGTCTCACTATGTAGGCTGGGCAGGCTTTGAACTCAGAGTGATCCCCCTGCCTCAGGCTCCAGTTGTGCTGGGATTCCAAGCATGCATCACTAGGCATGGTCATCCCACAAATCGCTCTCCTGGATGCTTCCTCCCTCTGCCCTGGGCATTGTCCAGGCCACCCTCTTGCTCCCAGGGTCACAGAGCAAAGGCTTTAGAAGCTAAAGGTGTGAGGCAGCTGGGAAGCGGAACATGGGGCTCAGCAGGTTCTCTTTCTCAGCACCCAGAGCCTGAGCTCAGGACCAGAGCCATCAAAGACTGAAATTCTGCACCTGTCCAGCTCCCTTCCCTTGCCTGGACACTTGCTATCTACAGGGCTAGTGGTTCTGCTTTGCAGTTTTAACCTAGCAGACACATACTCCTTAGCTTTGAAATCCTAAAGTAACTGAGTCTGAGACTGGAGATTTCAAATAATACTCTTACATTCAAATTAATATCTTTTTCAGACCAAAATACAGGTGAAAATGGAGAAGCTGTCTTCAACCACCAAAGGAATCTGTGAACTAGAAAATTACCACTACAGGGAGGAGAACAGACGGCCCCCTCTGTTCCACACGTGGCCCACAGCCCACTTTTGTAAGTAGCTCTTTAGAGCTTATGTTTGGGGAGGGAAGTTAGAAGAGTATTTACTATTGTCTAGATGGGGCTTGGGAAAGGATAGAGGCTGTTTAAACATTTCTGCCAGGCATGATGGCACATGCCTGTAATCCCAGCACTCAGGAGGCCAGCGTGGGCTAGAGCCAGGTGTGGTGTGATGCATACCTATAATCCTAAACTCGTAAAGGCCAACCCACCCTTCTAGTGAGTTCCAATGTTCCTGTCACCCCTGCGTGTTTCAGATGAGGTTTCACACAAGCTCTCTGACATGTACAGCCGGGAGTTGCTCCTAAAGCGCACAGTTGGTGCTGAGCTGGCTCACACCTCAGACCGAGACCTGATCCTCAGCTACCTGTCCATGTGGCTGCACCAGCCCTACGTAGAGCGGGATAGCAAGCTGCTACTGGAGAGTATGCTGCTGGAGACGGGCCACCGCACACTGTGACTTGGGATGGCCCACCTCAGGCACCCTGGCCCCTGCAGCCTCTGCTTGGGTCCTGACACCTGCTGGGAGCCCCTCTTGGGAAGAACTATGCTCAGGCAGGATGATGGGAGAATCCTGCTCATGTTGTCACGTGTACCCTCGTGTAGAAACCCATC
>PVJA010008371.1:18217-64673 GCA_004027025.1 Myocastor coypus
TATGAGATTGTATCAGTTCTTTATGAGACTATATCACATGTGACGTCCAGTTTGGCAGCATGGAAATGCAAATCACCTCCCCAATCACCACAGTGTGCAGCTGAGGGGTCATTGGGCCAGTGAGGAGTGTGGTTCCCTGGGTTCCCCACAGCTCACATTCTGTATGTTTCTATAACACTAAATAAACACTTGTAGGGGGACTCTGGGTGGAAACAGGTCCGAGAGCACTCTTAAGCATATGCTCCACACTAAGCTCCAGCCTCAGCCCCTTGTGAGTGAGTTCTTGCATGAACATGCTATTTAGTTAAGTTTATTGAGACCTCCTTGTTAGCACAGGAGTTGAACTCAGACCCTCCCACTTATATTCCCAGGCCTTTGCTCTGTGTGTCAGTCTCCGTGTCCCAGGCTGGCCGGGGACATGTAAGCCTACTGCTTTAGCCTCCTGAATAGCGGGGAGGCCAGGTGTACAAGACCACACCCAGCTCATCCAGAGAGATCGGACTTAATTCATCAACTAAGGAGAACTCATGGTGACCCTTTCTCGTTTACAGATGAGGCAATGCCCAGGGCATTTGTGCACTGATGGGTTATCTTGGGTGGGCTTCCTTTGCTGCCATGGACTTCCAGTGTCCCTGGGTGCAGCCCCAGCCTGTTTCCTCCCTCGTTTGAGCTCAGCCCTGTGCTCAGAACAGGCCAGCCTGGGGTACATAAAGAGACTGTCTCAAAACAAATTAAAAATAAAAAGGTCTGGAGATTTTATCTCTGCACAAAGGCCCGGCTCCCATCCATAGTGCTATACAGTGCAGGAACAGTGGGGCAGGCATGACAGGCATCACTCTACAAACATCACTCTCATCTGTGTCAAGGTGCACAGGGGAAGAAGGCCACTGCCCACCCCAGACTAGGCGAGACAGACAGCCATGCCTCCAACTGATTACTGTGAGGGCTCCGCTGGCACAGTGAGGGCTGTGCCTGCTGCCAGGGGGACACCTTCCGGGGCCCTTATGTGCAGGCCAGGGCCTTCTGCACCAGTCACCAGAACAATGTCCCCTTGGGACACAGTGGTCCCTGCATGGGACAGGAGGACCCCACTGGCAGCCTGAATAAAGATCTGCTCCTTGCCCTGAGGTAACACCTCTGGGTACCCACTTGCAATTTCAAAAGTCACAGTGTCCCCTGCAGCCACACATTCCAGGTCTCCGAGGCCAACATCCACCTCCATCCCTTGGAGGAGCTGCTTCAGGCATGGCTTCCTGTAGTCAGTGGTGACCTGTCTGGGCCAGTCCTTTGAGCATAGCCCACTGGCATGACATCTATGGGCAGGAGCTCTTCAGGCAGGGGGGCCACAGGCCTGGCACCTGGATCTCCTGGCTCCACACCTGAAGCCTCTCCCATTGGTGACAGCGTACTGAGGACTCCTGGGTTCCCCTGAGTGGTCCTTGCATCTGGAACATTCTCTTGGGACTCAAGTAGCTGGGCATCAAGAGCTGCTCCATGACAGTCCCCACCCAGGGCAATAGGGCCTGTAGACATAGGCCTGGCTTCGGAGTCAGCAGATGCCTTAAGCTTCCAGCCTGCATGTGACATGCTTGTGTCACCACCAGAAACTGCCAACTCCTGAATGCCTTCAGAAGGGGGAGGAGTGGTCTCACTCGCTGGAGGGATAAAACCTAAACAGACCAGAGAAACAAGTGAGCATCTATGTTGTGCATAACCACCGACTCATCAGCTCGCACCAAGCTGGTCCAAACTGGCTTACATCTATTCACAAAGGCAGATTTCTGTCTTAGAAATATGTCCTGCCTGCCTTCCACATCACTCTGAGAGTTTGACCCAGGAAAGGAACCAGGGCTCTGACAAGGCCACAGAGGCTTAGAGGCCACAGCAGGAGCTGGATATGCACAGGACTTGGGGACAGGAGTATTGGCTAGGGGAAATGGCAGGAGGTGTCTTGTTTTTCATCTGACTCTTGGCTGTCAGAGCCAGGTCTTGTGGAAGCCATGTCACAGAATCCATATCCTTAGGGCCATCTCTGCCCCCACTGGGGGATCTTGGGTAGCCCCTCTCCTCTTTTAAGGGACCCCAAAGCCCTGAAGGGGGCTCACTATCCTGTGGGGCAGCATCCTAGGGCAATCTGTTCCACCTTACCCAGGCCTGCAGCAGGTGGAGACAGCCCGCAAATCTCCTGGTCTCCACTGTGGGCAGCAGGGTGCTCTGGGCAGCCCATGGGCAGAGCTGCTTGCTGGGGCCTCCACACTGGGGGCACTTGCTCTGCAGCCTATGGAGAGATGGCTACTGAGACCAGACCTACTGCAACCCGGCTCCTATGCCCCCGGGAGACCTTGGGGAACCCAACACCAAACCGCTAACCCAAAGCTGCCAGACACCCAGGAACCTGCCCCACACTGCTGTGCCCACCTCACACACCCCCTGCCAACTGCTGGCTTCCTCAGACCTCAGCCCAGCCCTCTCTGGACTGTGGCACCGGGCTGCAGTGCAGTCTGGGTGTACTTCTGCCTTCCTCAGAAATCCTATGATTCCTAAGGACTCAGCAACCTGAAGAGAAAGGGGCAGGTAGACATGGACATCTTGGCCCAGTGTGATGGCACGTGACAGCCATCCCAGCACACAGAACGCTTGAGCTGAGGCCAGGGATAGCCATGAGTTCATGGCCAGCCTAAACTACATTTTTGAGATCTGTCTGAAAAAACAAACACAACAAAGTTTGAGCCTGGTCTGGGCAATTTAACAACTTGCCAAGACCCTTCTCAAAATAAATAAATAAATAAAATGCTGGAAATGGAGCTCAGCACATGGGCCTTGGGTCCAACGCCTAGGACCAGAAAAGCCTCAGCATCAACAGCAAAACCCCACAAGTGACACCTGCTGGCTGTGTGCCCACCCCCACGTGTAACAGCCTTAGCCCCTGGCACAGACAGAGGGAACCATAATAGGGTCTTCATTTTCTGTTAAACACAAATCTACATTTTGTAGTTTTGAAGACAGCATTTTTATATTAAGAAAACCAAATCATTACTTCAATGGAAAAAAACAACACAGCAGTGACTTCAACACATAGCTATAAAAGTGCCCCCTTCTTGCCTCCCAGCTCATTGTGACAGTGACTCCTCCCAAGCAGGTGTCACCTGAGGGTTGCTGACTTCCAGGGACTCCCCAGAAGCTGGGCTGGCACGGCCAAGGTGCTCCTGATACATGCTCCTGACCCTGCAGTGTAGCTCTTCAAACTCTCTGTACACGGCCAGGAAGCAGGGTTGTGCGGTGCCACCGTCCTTGGCCTTTGTGAGGACAGGAAGCGAGGAGAGTTCACACCTGCAGCAGTGACATAGGACATCCGGGCAAAAGAGCAAGGAACGCAGGTTCCAGCAGCCATGGGCCTGCCCTGTCCTCGGGGCACTGTTGTGTCCTGCCAGGACAGCCACCATGCCGCCCCAGGTGGCAGTGGGCAAGGAGACAGAGGCTTCGGTGGTGCAGCCTGGCACAAGATGGTCCCAGAAGCCAGGTGGGCTGCAGGTCTGGCTCCCCAACAGTGCCCCTGCCCTGCTGTGGGCCCTGTCCTATGGGAGCAGATACACTGAAGACTCACCTTTGCCAGGAGAAACTCATATACAGTGGCCACCTGTGCCAGCCGCGGCAGTGCCAGCTCCACCAGGTCCTCTGGAGCACACTGCTGGAGCAACTGTCAAAGAAAGCATTGACCACCTTCAAGATGTGAGACAAGGTTCCCTCAAATTCAGTGACTCCACTCAAAACAAAACCAAACTAAACCAAGCCAGGCCAAACCACAGGATCTCACTGTTGCAGCTCAGGCTGATCTAGAAATCACTGTGTAGCCCAAGCTGGCCTCGAACTCTTTGTGATCCTGCCTCAGCCTCCTGAGAGCTGGGATCACAACAGTGTTGTTACCTTGCCCAGCTAACATTCTGCTTTCTTAAGGACCTTCCTTGTTTACCCATGAACAAACAACTACGGTCAGTTCCAGGTCTCAGTCTTGAGTGCTGAGTCCCAGATGGGGTACTAGGCCTGCACAGAGAACATGGCTCGAGGAAATGCAAATGTTCTATGCAGGGGCAGTGCCACAGGATGGAGATGCCCGGGGCAGAAGTGGCCTGCGCAAGGTTCAGGTGCAGAGCACAGACAGAAGGCAGCAGCTGGCCAGAGGGACAGGGCTGGTTTCCTTCCGGAGGTGCCAGGTGGAGGGGACTCAGCACTACCCTAGTTGGGGTACAGGACAGCCAGGGCTGCACACCCTGCGTTTGGCACAACAGAGAGTGCAGGTAGGGATGAGGCCCCAGCTGGTGATGGGATGGGCAGGAACAAGGGCTGAGCAGCCAGAGGCATGGGAGGGGGCAAGGGAAGCAGACAGGTGGTGCAAACTGATGCACAAGTGTGCAGGGTGAACTGAAATGAACAGATGCTGGGAAATGGGAAGAAAATGTTGTGATGGGAAGGGGAACAAGGCGGGAGGAGAGGGACAAGAAAAATAGAAGGAAAAATTAAAAACGTAAATAAGGAGGGAAAGAAAGGTTGAAGGGTGGGGAGGAAAACAGGAAAAGAGAATAAAGTATCATGTACAGGTGCAAGTCTATGATGAATGTGATCACTGTATCTTTTTTTTTTTTTTCACTGTATCTTTTTAAAATTTTTTAAAAATATATTTGGTACAGGGTCTCACTGCACAGCTCATACGCATAGTGATCCTCCTGTTTTCAGCCTCCTCAGCACTGAATGACAGGCATGCACCACCATGCCCAGTCTCAGTGGCTAACTCAGCATGCACAGGGATGGAGCATGTGGTACCAGGGATTGAAGAGCTATGTAGTGAGTTCAAGGCCAGCTGCACTCCACAGAGGAGAGCACCTTTATAAGAGGGGGGAACAGTGTTCCTGGAAGCCTAGGGTGGAGAGTTCTGGAATACATGAGCAGAGCTCCTCCAGAGGGGTCTGGTCTACAAATGTAACCCTGAAGCATACAATGGGTGGAAGTTTTAAGAAGTCAGGTGAGGAGTGATGTCCCCAGAATGCCCTGTGGGTAAGAACAGGGAGGTTACAAGACCTGGCTTGAGAGAGCAGGGCTGTGCCACCTTGTGCACGCTGCACCTCAGTGCCCGGAGTGCTTGATAGTAATGGACACCAGCAAATCTGGAAGTTCACATGCAATTCCAGGAAAATCCTGTGCATGTGGACACTGTGCTCCACCTCTGGAGGGCAGGCAGCAGCTGTGATCATCTGTCAGTGCCACTATCTTAGAGCCACTGGGGTATAGAGTGGCTGTCCTTGGCTCTCAGGTACCCAGAGCCCCTTCCAGTCCCAACCTGGATCCCAATTCCAGACCAGTCTACCTTCAGGGCTACCCTGTAGCAGCTGATCCTCTGCCAGGCAGAGACAGGGGCTGCTGTGAGATCCACCGATGGAGACCACTACAAAGCAGCTCTCAGAAGGACTTACTAACCAAATGTCTTTCCATGTTTCTGTCTGAGGCTCCTTGTCTGGAGTGGACAGTGGACTCACAGTAAGTGACCCTCTGCGACTCACTGGTCCTACTGAGGCCTGTAACGGCAGGTGAAGCCATGACACTTCAAAGGACAAGATAAGGCCACAGCTGAGGATACCTGGCTCCAACCTCCATTCACTAAATAATGACTGTAGCTGCAGGAATCTCACAGCTGGAAATAACAGTTCTCCTAAAGTAATGTGTCTCACTTGGAGAGATCCTCAAACAGTTCTCACCTTTCTTCAGTATTTCCCTCCCTTGTGATAACTAAATAAATAAGATCTCTGTCTTAGCCCCCAGAGAACCTCAAAATTCTGCTAGACAGAGGGTTTTGATCCTCCTGGAGTCCTAAAATCATACTACGTGACTCATTTATTTAAGCCTTCACCACACATTCCTCTGGAGATTGTGGCCTGATCAGTCCACAGTAACTAAAGGATAATATTAACACAGTCTATGACCCAGGTCTGCCCGGTGTTTGGTGTAGAGTCCTCAAAACAGCGTGGCTAAACTGCAGGGCAGGATGTGCAAAACCCTGGTGCTGGTTGTTTTTTTTTTTTTTTTTTGCAGGAATGGGGTTCAAACTCATGACCTTGAACTTGCCAGGCAGGCACTCGTGCCACGGAGCTATCTCAACAACCCCCATTTTCTTTTCTTTTAAAGGAAGGCAATGGGGCCCAGCAGGATGGTTCAGTGGTCTAAAGTGCCTGCAGCTGGCTGCAGGGACTGCGGTTCAATCCCCTGCACCACATGCTGAGCCAGCCCTGCCCTCAGGGCAGGCTGAGCCGGCCATAAAAATAAGTAAACAAACAAAAGTTCTGAAACAAGAAAAACAATTACATTAAATAAAAAATTAATTAAAAAAATAAAGGAAGGCAAGTTTTATTTAGCTGACAGTGGAGGTTTCAGTCCATACTTAACTGGTATCAAGGCAGAGTAGTATAGGCAGAAGGGGTGGTTTACGGCATTGGAATACAGCAAGACAGCAAGAGCAAATGGGAGGAGCAGTGGCAACAACGGCTATGGATAGCTAGTCTTTTCCCCTTATGCTGCACTCAGGCTATCTGTCCCTGACCGTGTATAGCACTCACATCCATAATCCCAGCACTGACTCAGGAATTGATCACGAAGTCTAGAAGTCTTCCCCATGACTGCATGAGGCTTTGGGGGGACAACTAGACACAAACCATAACATTCCACCCCTGGACCCCCAAAGTCTCATGCCCATCTCTTTATACAAAAGGCATTTTACTCCATCTCTAAGAGTTGCCAAAGTCCCAACAGTTTTAGCATTGCTGAAAAGTCTAAGTCCCAAGTCTCTTCCAAGGTCTATGACAAATTAAATTGTGAGCCCTATACAAATGAAAAGCTAAATACTTCTGACATTCAAAGGCACAAGATAATCATAACCATTCCAAAAGGTACACACAGGATACCAAGCATTGGGACCAAAGCAAGTCCAAAGTCCAGAAAGGCAAACATTAAGTCCTGTAGTTGCATGTGGAAGTTCCAAAGCAATCTGTGCCAAATTGTGAGCTCCATGTGGCCCCACCTCTTTGGCACTCTTGGTAGTAGATCCCATGGCTTCTCTCTCAGGCTTACTTTGCTCACTTTTTACAGCATCTCTTAGATGATCCACATTACTGACTTTTCCAGACTTCTGGGGTTTCCACCGAATTGTCTTCTCATTCACAGCTTTACATGCTGCCCTCCAAAGGGCACACTGCCTGGTCTCCTGGGCCTTATGAAACCTAGATGGAAGTCTTTTTAGCCTTAGTACTCCTGCAGTCTATTAGTGCCTACAACCAAGGCCACATGGGGCAGACTTCTAGACGTTGTGATCAATTCCTGAGCCAGTGCTGGGATTATGGGTGTGAGTTCTGCTGGGATTAGGGATGTAAATGCTTCTGGGGTTATGGGTATAAATTTTAAACCCAGCCTGGGACAGATAGCCTGAATGCAGCATAAGGGGAACACACTTGATCGCTGTTGCCATTGTTGCTGCTACTCCCCCATATGCTCTTGCTGTTTTGCTACCATAAATTGCTGCCCTTTGCCACATGCTACTCTGCTTTGGAGCCAGCCAGTTATAAGAGAAGAGTAACTGAGACAGAATTTGGTACCAGAGAAGTAGGATCAAGGATCATTGCTGTGGCTAAACCTGACCATGTGGATTACAAACTTTTGGGAATGGCTTATGGGAAGAGATAGGAAATGTTTGGAGATGCTGCCTACAAGAAAAGCGCTGAAACATTTTTGGCTGTCCTGTAGGGGAGAGTCTGATCAGAGCTCAGAAGACCAGAAGGCTGACAGAAACTCTGCCTATAAAGACCAGGCTGGAGAATATTCTTCTGGAAAGAAGAACTGCATTGGTTGTTAGGCTCCAGACAATGTATGTTATGGCTTGGCAGCAAGTTTGTCTGTATTTTGTTTGTGTCCAGAGACTGCCTGAGACTGAGATTAAACAGATTGGACTGTTTAATGTGGCAAAAGAAATTTCAAAGCAGCCAAATGTTGAGGCAGTGGCATGGCTATTGTTGGGGGCTTTGAGTTTGATTTATGCTGACAGCAAAGAGCAAAGAGCCAAGCAAGATGATTTAAAATGTTGTAAGTTTGGCAAAAAGGAAGCACCTATGGCTTGCAAAGATAGAGCTGAGAGGATTGCCATTACAGAGAAGAAACAAGAAAATAGAAAAGATAGCCTGAGGGCATCAGAGGAGTCAGCAGCTCCCTGCCCTTTGCAGCTTCAGATCTGCAAGGGTAAAGGACTTTGCCTTGAGTGCCATGCTACAGAATGGCAGCAACAGCCACACCATGTTCCATAAGGTGCCAGAATAGAGAATCTGTTCCTGAGAATCAGGTTCAGAGTGCTTGGTGGTCTAAGCACTTGACCTTTACAGGTAAGACAGAAGAAAACCTGGCTACTGCTCCAGCTGGCAGCAGACCTTGGCATCGTCCACCTGGTGCTGTTTTCAACATCCACTGCCCATCACCCACTGATGCAATGAGTCCTCAAGAATGCCCCCTGCAACCAGGACTGAATAAACTGAGTCCCCGGGCTCCCCTGCTGATGGAATAGGCAGCACTGCCTGGTGCTGAAGAAACTCTCTGGAACCCACTTCCCCTGAAAACCCACTTCCTCTGCCCACCCTCTGCCCACCCTCGCCCACCACTCCAGCCAACTATTGTTGACATGTCCTCTTCGCTCCCCCTGGGCTTCTCTCCAGGATCCACCTGGAAGAGCAGGGGTGTGTGCAAGGCCCTGGACTCCCCACACACACATACTGCAAGGAAAATAAAACTACCTGGCTGGGACCAGGCAAATAGATTCTAGCCAGACAGTTTGAATATACTTAGGATTCCACTCTTACCAGTCAATCCAGTTTTGATGGCTTTTAAAATTTTTTTATGGTCTCACAGCCCAATTTGGCCTCAAACTCAAGGTGATCCTCCTGCCTCAGCCTCCTGAATTCTGGGATTATATGTTTGCACCACCACACTAAGCATCCAGTTAAATGTAACAAATCCAGGTTTTTTTTTTTTTATAAAGACATTGGAATGGAAATACAATGGTTGAAAACCTAAAATCATGCTTTGTAAAACTTGAAACTTTTTACAGAGAAGGAGGAAAGCATTTTCTGTTTTCCAAACACAAATCCTAACTATCCCAAACATGCAAGCAGCTCCTGGAGCCACAGGAGAGGCCCTATAATCATTTTAAACAGGTAAATGTACAATTTCTATCACATAGTACTGTGTAGTCCAGGCTGGCCTTGAACTCACCGAGACCATCCTGCCTTAGCCTCTGGAGTGCTGGGATGGCAGGTGTGCACCATCATGCCCAGGTGTCTGGCATCTTGTTTAAAATTCAGAGAGCTAACAATGAATTGCCACATACCATGCCAAAGAAGCTCACAGTGTAACTGCCACAGTGTGAGAGCCACGCACCTCCTGAAGCCGGGCTCTGCTGCAGGCACGTGGCTGTGCTGTCCTGCTCCGCACACTGACAGCTGCACTCGACTCTGGCTCCAGCACCATCACCTCTTCATCTTCTATACACTGATGAAGTTTTACACACAAATAAAACAAACAAACAAAAAAGAATCATGCTCTATACTACCAGAAAAGCTTTAATGCAGAAATACATTAAGGTGGGCCAGAGAGATGACTCAGCAGTCTAAAGCACCTGCTTAGGCAAGCTTAGGCAACTGCAGGGACCGAGGTTGAATCCCTGGCACCACATGCTGTACCAGCCCCTCCCCTAGGGCAGGGTAAGCCAGCCATAACACAAATGAAGTTTAAAAAAAAAGAAAGAAAGAAAATACGTTAAGACAAGAACTTGCTTTTTCTGGTTTGGCCATGATGACAACTGAACCAAACACTCTATTACTGAGCTGCATCCTAAATACTTTTTATTTTTATTTTGAGGTAGGGTCTCACTGAGTTGCCCAGTTTGGCTTCAAACCTATGATCCTCCTGCCTCAGCCTCCAAGTAGCTGAAATCACAGATGTGCACCACCACACCTGACCAATTATTTCTTCTTCAAGACTTTCGACTACAATCAGTACATCTCAGACTTTCCCAGTAGTTTACTTCTGGACAACAGGTGATTATTACCCAGCCAGACAGTCTCACTTGCAAACTCACTCCAGAGTGCTGATCAGAATGAAATAATTCCACTGGGCGTGGTGGTACATGCCTGTAATCCCAGCACTTGGGAGGCTGAAGCAGGAGGATCAGTGTGAATTTGAGACCAGCCTGAGCTACAAAAGTGAGCTCAAGGCCAGCCTGAACTGCATGCATAGGGAGACCCTGTCTCAAAAAGACAAAAAAAAAAAAAAAAAAGAAAAAAAAAAAAAGAATTTCTCTGATGTGACCATCTTCTTAAAAATTAACCTAGCCTCCAAGTGGATGACTGTACACCTCCAATCCTACAATTGGGAGGTGGAGGCAGGGGGACTGCCAGAGTTTGGGGCCAGCCTGTGTTACCTAGTGAGTTCAAGACACATCCTGCACTCTATAGCAAGACTCTCCCAAAAGCAAACAAACAACAAAACAGCAACAATGAAAATCTTTTTCTCTCTATTTATGTATGTATGTATGTATGTATGTATGTATTTATTTTTGAGATGAGGTCTTGCTATGTAGTTCAGGCTGCCCTTGAACTCCACCACAAGCTGGCCTCAAACTCAAAGTGACCCTCCTGCCTCAGTCTGCACCACCACTCCTGGATGACATTTTAGTCATTTAAAAGAAAATGGGCAAACTGTTGCTGTGGTAATGCAAACACAGCGACCAGGGACCATGGTACTGGGAGCCTAGAGGAGGCTGAACAAGCAGAGAACACCTGAGTGCAGCATCGGATCCTCTTCACACCCAGGAGCCCTCCTGCAGGCCGCCACGCTGACTGTGATGAATGGGTGCCCCAGTCCTGCGACAGGGCATCAGCCAGGAGTGCCTCTCCCTCAGCCATTTGAACCAGATCTAAAGAACTGGCAGCTGTGTGCCTTCTGTGCCCCCACAGAGGCTGGGGCAAAGGAGGCCTGTCTCCCACTCTGTGTAGCCCTGGGCCCTGACAGGATGGCTGTATGCCCCCACTGGGTTCACGTAGGGACAGGAGCATGAAGGACAGAGGGCTCTCACCAGACAGAATTGTTACCTGTGGGCTGCCCTGGGCTGCCTCTGCCCCATGCTGGTGGAATGCAGCCATTGTGCACAGCTTGGGCACACATGACTCAGGAGTGCTCCACTTCAGTGTGGTCAGGCCCCTGGGGCTGGTCTCTGTGTACCCCTTCTCAGGCTGCTGCCAGCTGTGGCCTGGGTTCAGCCTCCAGTGCCGGGCCAGCCCACCCTGCCCAATGTAGGCCTTGTCACAGGCCTGGCACCGGAAAGCCCTAGGCCGTAGGGCACAACTGGCCTCAGTGAACAACAGCCGCAGGTCTTGCCGCTCCTCCTCATCCCCTGCACTCAGGTCTGAGTAGTCATCTGAGTCCGAAAGCCGGCCGGCCACCAGGTCCTCCGTCCTGATGAATTTGTAATCCTTGGCCTTGTGCTTGGGAGGCCGGGATATCCGTCCGGAACGAGTTTTCACCTTTAGGGTCTTTCTGAACTTCTCAGCAGGCCCCAATCTTAAGCCAGATGGAAATACATGTGCAGAACCTGGTGCAGCAGGTGTCACCATAGGCAGCTCTGAGGATATAGATGGGATTGGTGTGGGGCCCTGGCCACACGAGGCAGGCGCAGCCTTCACCCTCTTGGTGGGCACAGGTCCCTGAGGAGCCACAGGCTGCATCCTGAGCCCCACCGGGCTGAGTTGGCTCTTGGGCAGGAGGCTCTGTCCTGCTGGCTGGGCTTGGATGGTGGCCAGCAGGAGTGCTGGCTTCTCCTGTCCTTTTGTGTCTCCAGATGTCACCTTGACACAAATGGCTTCCAGTTGCTTCAGTACAGAAAGAGGAAAATGGGAGAGAGAAAAGCAGTATTATGTTACTATTATTATTAGTGTGTGTGTGTGTGTGTGTGTGTGTGTGTGTGTGTGTAACCAGAGATTGAACTCAGGCCCTTGCATTTGCCAGACAAGTGTTATTCTACTGAGCTATCTCCCCAGCCCCAGCATTATGTTACTAATTTCTCTGCCCTCCTAAAAATCCATGGTTGAAATTCTTCTAAATTTTACATTTTACTTATAATAATTTCTATAATTGTGTCTGCTATTAATAGTGCTGTTTTTCTTTTTGATGGCTTGTTTTGAGACAGGGTATTTCAGGCTGGCCTAGAACTCACAGCGATCCTCCTGCTTCAGCCCCCCAAGTGGTAGGATTACAGGTGGGCACCACTGTGCCCAACTAGATTGCTATTTTTCAAATTTTTCTGACCATACAGCATAGAACACATATTACTTTCAGCCAATAATGTATGCTAAAACACTTGCAGATATAAATGAAACAAAAAGCACAGGAACTCCAGGAATAGTGATTCTGGCCCACAATCCCAGGGCTCTAAAACACGGAGGCAGGAGGATCACAAGTGTGAGCCCAGCTTGGGCAACTGAAAAGCCCCCGTCTCCAAAAAAACAAAATGAGGAGCCAGGGAGATACCTCAGCAGCAGTGCTTGCCTGACAAGTGTAAGGCCCCAAGTTTAATTCTGGCACACACACACACACACACACACACACACAAGAGGGCTAGGATAGAACTCAGCAAAGGAGGCCATGGGTTCAAACCCCATGCCAGAAGCAAACTGGTCATAATCTAAGAAACCAACTACATGATGTATTAAGAAACAAGGCCTGCTTTAGCTCACCTATGTGTTTTCATTTACAGTTCACAATACTATACTCTAAGGTGGATTCAACTCAATATGTGAGCTCATTTTAGTTTTTAGGGTTTTTATTTTGTTCTTTTTGATACAGTTCTCACTATGCAGTTCATGCTAGCCTTGAGCTCACTTTGTAGTCCAGGCTACAATTCAAAATGATCCTCCTGGGGCCCGGCAGGATGGCTCAGTGGTCTAAGGCACCTGCTTAGGAAAGCTTGGGCGGCTGCAGGGACCGTGGTTCAATCCCCGGCACCACATGCTGTGCCAGCCCTGCCCTCAGGGCAGGCTGAGCTGGCCATAAAAATAAATAAATAAACTTCTGCCTCAGCCTCCCAAGTGCTGGGATTATAGATGTGGCTTCTTTCCTTTTTTAATACAGGGGATTCTTTATTTCTTTTTTTTTTTTTTCCCTTTTTTGTCTTTTTCTGACAGGGTTTCACTGTGCAGTTCAGGTTGGCCTTGAGCTCACTTATGTCTCAAACTCACATCAATCCTCCTGCCTCAGCCTCCCAAGTGCTGGGATCACAAGCCTGCGCCACCATGCCCAGCTCTTTCTTTCTTTTCACCTTCACATTGCGCTACATTCCCAGCCCTTTTTATTTACTTATTTTATAAGGTACAGAGTCTCACTACACAGCTCAGACTCATAGTGGTCCTCCTGTTTCAGCCTCCCCAGCACTGGGATCACAGGTGTGTTCCACCACGCCCAGTCTTAAATTGGCCAGCTCAATGTGCCTGGAATGGTGCCAGTACATGTGGTACCAGGGATTGAAACTGGATCCTTGTGTTTACCAGGCAGGCGCTTAGATTGCTGAGCTATCTCTGTAGCCTCCAGCCCTTTTTGTTTGTGAGACAGGGCCCTGCTAAACTCCCCATGCTGGGCTGGAACTTGCAATCCTCCTGGCTTAACCTCCCAGAGTGCTGCTATTCCAAGCATTTACCACTACACCCAAAATAAAAAAATCTAATGATATTCTTGGGGAAAATGAGAATTTTGGAAACCAAAAAAGCCAGGAAAAACAAGCTAGCCAATTGGCTCTGTACCACCTGCCTCATGACTGGCATGAGTGGTTGGTAAAGCCCTCTGATATTCCCCTGCCAGCACACCCTTCTCCAGGCCTGAATGTGCTGTTGGCATTCCTGTGTGTTTTAACATTTATACCACACAGGGACATCCCTACAACTACTGTTCCATTTGGATGTGCTTCAAGCTTCATACAAATAAGACCATCTCCCGAAACTCTGGGCATCTTAAGTCTTTATTCCTGGCTTTGCCCAGGGCATTGCACCCTCCCCTGGCTACAGCACTGGCAGCTCATATCTCAGCAGCATTGTGCAGACAGCAGTCTCCTGCTGGGGCTGCTGGCTGCTAACCATGTGCTGATGGCATGCTTCATACCTTGCAGGTGTGCATGTACTTGTGTATGAGTTTCTCCAGGAATACATGATTAAGAATGGACTGCATATGTCAGAGTTCTTTTTTAAACAGTATCTGGCTAATTATAGTGGCATTTGCCTGTAGTCCCAGCAATCTGGGAAGCTGATGGAGGATCACAAGTTCAAGGTCAGCCTAGGCAACAGAGTAACTTACCAAGACCATTCCAAAATAAAATGAAATAAAAGAGCTCAGTATGCTGCTCAATGCAAGGATCTGAGTTCAATCCCTGCTAATTAAAAATAAAATAGGGAGGGGTTGGGGAGATAGCTCAGTGGTCTAAGTGCCTGCCTGACAAGTTCAAGGAACCAGGTTCGATCCCTGGTACCACATACCATGTCAGCCCTGGAATCCCAGGTGCACTGTGCTGTGCCGGGCACTGAAACTGGGCATGGTAGTACACACCTGTAATCCCAGGGAAATGGAGGGATCATTATGATCCAAGCTGCACAGTGAGACCCTGTATCAAATAAAGAAATAAATAAATAGGTTTTTAAAAAACTTTAAATAAAATAGGGAAAAGAAAAATATCTAACAAATTTCTCAATGTCATGGCACACTCCTGTAATCCTAGCACTTGAGAGGCTAAGGTTGGAGGATCACCAGTTTGAGGCCAGCCTAAGTACCTAAGAAGTTCAAGATTAGCCTGAACTACATAGTGAGACCCTGCCTCAAAAAAAACAAAACAAAGACAAGCATGATTACACACAGCCTGTGATCCCACACTTTGGAGGCTGAGGCAGTATTCTTGTGAATTCGAGACTAGCCTGGACTAAGTGAGCTCAAGGCCAGCCTGACCTGCATAGTAAGACCCTGTCAAATAAATAAATAAATAAATAAATAAATAAATCCTAACAAAATCTTAAATCCATGTGCTTTTGGACCTAGCATTCCACTTTTTGGATTCCATAAAAAACTTACACCAGCCATACTGGTTCACTCCTATAATCTCACACTCGTGAGGCTGAGGCAGGAGGATCACTATGAGTCTAAAGCTAGCCTGGGCAGTGAACACTGCCTGCAAGAGCTACATAGTAAGATCTTGTCTCCAAAAAACAACAAAAAGCCAAAGGAACAACAAAAATCCACAAGTGCAATGAGAGTAAGAAGGAGCAGCAGGCTTCCCAGGAGAGCTGATCTCTGGCTGCAGAATCCTTGCCAGGTGAGGAAGGGCACTCTAAGTATCTAGGTGTAAGGAACCAGTGCAGGCTGCAGGACCAAAGGCCCAGGTGGTGGGTGGAAATGCTCCCATTGCCTGGGGACTAGGGAGATGAGGACAGCAACCCTCATGCTTCTGACCACCACACTGGGCCCACAATGAGCACTGCACACCTCACCCTGTGGCCTGCCTCTGGTTTCCTGTAGTCTCATTTCAAACTCACCTTGCATACTTGTTCAAGAGGCCCTTCTCCAACAGAGGCTTCAGAGCTGTCTCCCATCATGGAGCAGCCACACCCTTTTGTTAAAGGCAGCTAGTCCTTCCCCCACATCTCCAGCTGCCTAACCTTGATTGGAAGCTGTCTGGGTCAGCCTTTACTTCATGTCCACAGCTCTCTAGAGACAGGTGCAGGTCTGCTTTGCCGTCTGGCCTGTGGCACACCAGAGGCTGGCAGCTTTTTAGCAGAATGGGCCTCAGAGGGACATTACTGTGAGAGGAGGTTGTTTATACTACCCACCAATAGGCTGGCTGCAGAGGATAAACCTACAATGAGCCTGACTTAGATTAGGTTTTCTATTTGATGAGACTGTGTTATTGCTGAAATCTTTCTGAAGTTGCCACATCAAGTGCAAGAAGACATGGCACTGATATGGCACAGACAAAGGTTCTCAAGTGTCACCACACCTGCAAGGCCATGGGCAGAATTACTCAATATGAGCTTTCTCCCCCACGTAGAAAATATGGGCACAGAAACACTACAGACTGCTGTGAACCAAGACTGTAGCCTCAGCAGCTGAACAAGGAACTTTGCAAACAACAGCAGCCACAGAAGGACACCCTTCTAACCAGCCCAGGAAGTGCACAGACAATGGGCAAAACACCTGTCCAGAGGACCAATGGAAGCTGACAAGGTGGCATCACCTGAAGTGATGGCCCTAGCAGGTGCGGGACTGGGGCAGAATCACACCTGTCTTTCCAGACTTTTAGTCATGTATTTATTTATTTTTGCAGTACCAGGAATTGAACTCAGGACCTTGTGCTTGCCAGGCAAGCCCTTATTGCACTAAGCTATCTCCCCAGCCCAAACTTCTACAAGACTGATCTCCAGTGCATTTTTCTGTTTAATTTTTTTCTTTTTTATAGTATTGGGGATTGAACCTTGGGCTATGCATTAAGCAACCCAGGCTGGGCTCAAACTTGAGTCTCATGCCCCAGCCTCCCAGAATGCTAGGATGGCAGGTATGCAACATGATGCCTGGTAGCGCTAAAGTCTTTTTTTTTTTTTTTTTTTGGAATGGGGATCGAACTCAGGATGTTGCACTTGCCAGACAGGCACTTGTGCCCCTGAGCTATCTCCCCAGCCCCTCAAGTCTTGACCGTCAACTGAGTACAAGCTTGTACAGCAAAATCACTCAGCCAATACTCTATTTCTTCCAGTGTAAGTTTTTCGTTGGTGGTGTTTTATTTGTTTTTGCAGTATTGGGGGGGGCAGAGTGAACATTAAGCTACATCTCCAGCCCTGCTTTCATTTTTTAAATTTTTTAAATTTCAAGACAGGTTCTTGCTAAGTAACTGTTACCCAGACTGTGCTGGAACTTGTGATCCTTCTGCCTCAGCCTCCCAGAATGTTGCTACATGTGTGCTGCCATCATGAACAGGTATAAGCTCTTTTCTTTGGACTTTATTTATATAATGGCCAGCTCAGCCTGCCCTGGGGTGGTTGGGGGTGGTGGTGGCGCATCACGTAGTGCGGGGGATCTAACCGCAGTCCCTGCAGTTGCCTACACTTGCGTAAGCAGGCGCTTTAGACCCCTGAGCTATCTTTTTTTGTGTGTGTGTGTGGGGGGGGGACCAGGGTTCGAACTCACGACCTTGCACTTGCCCAGCAGGCACTTGTGCCTCGGAGCTATCTCCCTAGCCCCTGCTGGGCTATCTTGACGGCCTCAAGTTCTTTTCTTTGGGCAATGTTAGGATGAGAAGCCTTTCGTCATTTGTGAAAAGAGGTGATTTCACAGGGATGAGTAGGACCTGTGGCTTCAGAGGCCACTCTCCAGTGTCAACTACCCCAGGAAAAACAACTACTGAGAGCAGATGCTGTGACAGAGTGTATTCACATGTCTAGTGCTCTAAGCTGTACTGCGCACCATGCTGGGCACTAGGGTCACAAGTCACACAGCCATCGTCACTCGGGGTGCTGCTGCTACAATTGGATTTTGTGCTTGATTTTGTCCTGAGTCTGCCTTGGAACCGGCTGAGCTTCCCCAACCCACGCGCATCCAGGTTTCAGCTGCAGGGTCCGGGACACAGAATCAAAAGGAGTTCCCTATCACCCTTGGACCTGCTTTATGTTTCATCGTGTGTGCTGTAACTGCACTTCTGTATCTGCGGCAGTGCTGGACACATGGAACTCTCAATAAATGTTGGATGAACCAAGGCTATACAAGAGAAGAACGAGGCGAACAGGGACCCGGAACTCAGTTCGGATCAACCGAGCTCTACAGCAGTGCCAGGGCCTCTGCAGCCGGGTTGCCTCAAGGCCGATGAGCCTGCCCTGGACCCCTCTGGGCCTCAGTTTCCCTCCAATCCCCGGCGCCTCACCTGGGGCGGCAGCAGACGCGGCAGGCGCGGGGGATCGGCGCCCGGAGCCTGCTGCACAGCGGCCTGCTGGGCCGCTTCCTGCAGCCGCCGCGCCGCGTCCTGCAGCACTAAAGTCGGCGGCGGCTGCACCCTCTTCACCTGCTCCAGCACCCGTTGCAGCTGCTCGGGGCCCAGCGGGGCCACTTGTGCCGCACTGCCGCGCTGGCCAGGGGGAGCCCGTCCGCTGCTGCGCTCGCTACCGCCCTTGGTCTCCAACCCCGCGTCCGCCATGGCGACAGAAGCGGAGACTTGAACCCAAACTGCAGGGCGACGGCGCTGCCAATATACGTCACGTGGGAAAGGGGCGGGCTACGGGTGCCCGGCAGGCCAAGCTATCTCGAGAGGTGCCTGACTGCGCCCTACTCTACTCTGAAAATGTAAGTCAAGTAAGTGACTTGGCCTTGTTTTTTAATTTTCCCGTGTCACCAGCTCCCAGAACTGTCCCGGATTTCCGAGACGGAGGTCCTCAGTATTCCCAAGCCCCTGACCTAACGGATTACGCCGTTCCCATGTTCTCCCTGTCCTCCAGCAAGATATTTGTGGATTCATGGCCCCACCCCTGAGGTAAATCAAGCCGATTGAAGAAGGAAGCCAGTTTGGAGCTGGTTGTTTTTTGTTGTTTGTTTTGTTTTTGTATTTTAGGGAAGGGTCTAGGGGACAGGGTGTTAAGGATCTCACTACTGGATCAGACTCTTAGTGATT
The DNA here is from genome assembly GCA_004027025.1 of Myocastor coypus. Classification (NCBI taxonomy): domain Eukaryota; kingdom Metazoa; phylum Chordata; class Mammalia; order Rodentia; family Myocastoridae; genus Myocastor; species Myocastor coypus. The sequence continues at coordinate 36,978 of PVJA010008371.1, forward strand.
CGCCTGTTTACAGCCCCCCAAGAGCTGGGATTACAGACACGCTCCGCCACGCCCAGTCTCGGTTGCTGTCTCAGCACATCCTGAGGGTAGGACCGGCAGGGCAGGCCCGGGAATCGAACCCCAGTGCATTCAGAACCTGATCAAGTTTGGGAACAGTGTGTGCTGAGGGCCACAGCTGTCCTGCTGCCTCAACTGTGTCCGCAGGCACATGTGCCAAAGTGGGAGGCACGGGGACCTGAGGTGTGTCCAGGTGCAGCAGCACCAGGCTCTTCTCAGGTGCGGCGTCCATAACAGCAGGCAGCCCCTGAGCACCGACCTTTCCAAGGGCTGGAGCTGTGCTGGAGCTGTGGTGGATGGAGCTGCAACACATTTAGGGCAAAGGAAAAGGAACATAATTTCCACAGCAGACACCAGGACCCCGGCTCAGAGATGCTGATGCAAAGCGACTTTGAAGTTAGGAAGTGGCTTCAGTGAAACCCTTGCCCTCATGAGTCTGGGCCTACAGCCAGACTTAACCACCACAGAACCAAGAGGAACAAGGGGGGGAAGTCTGAGAGCGCTCTGAAAAGAGGAGAACAGAAGGAAAAGGCGGAGACATGTGGGCAGCCAGAGGCCTCACTCCACACAAATAGCCACACACCTGTAACTGCAGCACTCTGGGAAGCTGAGGTAGGAAAACTGCCAAGTTACAGCCCAGCCTTAGCTGAGCAATTAGTGATTTATCAAAACCCTGTCTTGTAATTAGAAAAAGAAAAAGAAAAAAAATTTAAATTAAGCGAGGCATGGTGGCACATGTCTGTAATCCCAACATACTCAGGAGCTTGAGACAGGAAGATCATTGCCAGTTCTAAACCAGCCTGGGCTGCACTGTGAGACCCTATTTTTTTCCCCTATCTTAAAAGAAAAAGGAAAAGAAAACTAAAATGAAATAAAAGTTAGAGTTGCTTAGGCAACCACTGGGACCGCGGTTCGATCCACAGCACCACATGCTGCACCAGCCCCACCACCCAGGGAAGGCTGAGCCAGCCATAACATAAATAAATAAATAAAGTTTTTATAAATAAATAAATAAATAAAAGTTAGTGGGCTGGGATGTAGCCCACTAAGAAATACTCCAGTTCAATTCCCAGGACTGGTGGTGGAGGGAGGCCCTGGTATAGGAGTGCACACCTGGAAGTCTAGGTTGCTGGGAAGCCAGTCAGGAGAATCGCGAACTGAAGCCCAACTGTGCCACTTAGCTTACGCGCCAGCCCTCGACTGGCCCTGCGAGGATTCTGTCAACACCGACGTCGCCGCGACGGGGACCCCAAGCGATGTCCTGGGAGAGACCTGCTTCTGTCGAGTAGCACCGCCCGCCCAGATGCTCCTCAGGGAGCATCGAGGCTGCCCGTGCGACTGAGGAGGTCTGGTAGCGACTGCGCAGGGACGGCGCCTCCCTGCAGTCCCCAACAGGACTTTCTAGTCAAGTGCAGTTTTGTCCACGCCACTGGTGGCCCCAAAAACGAGTTTGTTTTTTAAATTGCAAAATGAAGTTTAAAAAAAAAAAAAAAAAAAGTGAACAAGACGCCTGGCCCGTACGGGGATCGAACCCGCGACCTTGGCGTTATTAGCACCACGCTCTAACCAACTGAGCTAACCGGCCACTAGCAGTGTGTGCCGCGGGATCGCCAGTAGCTGCTACCACCACGCCGGGACCTCTGGGCGCAGGCGCAAGGCCCGGCTACTAGTGGCGCTGTCCGCCCCGCTATTGGTGCGCCGCCTCGGCTTCTTGGACCCCGTCAGCCTTCAACGGGCAGAAGGCCTCGTATAGGTCTGCGAGCTCTTTGAGAAAGGTCCGTTTCACCGTGCTTGCTTTCTTTTCTGTTTTATTTAGTTAGATTTTTGAGACAGGATGTGGATATGCAGTTCAGGTTGGCCCTGAACGCCGCCCTACAGCCCAGGCTGGCCTCGAACTCGCGGCTATCTCTTGCCTCCACCTCCGGCCCAGAACGAGCCTGTATGCCCTGAGTACCCTTGGAAGAGCTGCCTCACCTGCACCAGTGCGGGTTTCAAGGCGTGGTCGGGGCACAGCTGCTCCTCCTGTTCTCTCTACCTGTCCATTTTCCAGTGCCGGAAGAACGTTTTCATCTCGTCTCTTGTTTATGGAATCCATGCCATGGCACGAGGTAGCAGGGTTCAGCTGGGCTGGGTATGTGCGTTTGGAACCCAGTGCTGGGGAGGCTGAGACAAGAGGATTGCAGCCACAAGATCTCTGAGACCCTGTCTTTAACAAACTCAGATGCTGTGCTGAGTGTGCCTGCTCCGGGCTGGGAAGCTTTAGAAGCCCGCCACCTCCGCCTGGGTCTCAAACAAGGCTGGATCGAGGAAGCTGAGGCAGTAAAGTCCTCCCCGCGGAGAGCTGTGTAGAGCCCAGGGCCCAGAGCCAGTGGAAGGGGCACAGTCCTTGCCCAGTAAGCTGGAGTAAAATGAGTGTTAAGTTAATCTGAAGATTATCCCACACTGCATACTGCGGACAGTGAGGAGCTTCACACTGTTGCCCAGGCTGGCCTGACACTCCTGGCACAAGCTGTGCTCTCGCTCATCCTCTGCATAGCTGGGGCTTCAGGCCCAGGTGCAGCAGGCGCAGACCTCAGAGATGAAAAAAGTAATGTCTTTAAAGTTTGAAACAGGGTCTTGTGTTTGAGCTCAGAATTTGGGATCCTCCTGCTTCAGCCTCCTGAGTGCTGGCTGGCTCACAGATGGTGTCCTTGCCATCCCTCAGTCTGTCTGTCTCTCTCTCTCTGTCTCTGTCTCTCTCTCTCTGTCTCTCTGTCTCTCTCTCTCTCTGTCTCTGTGTCCTGTCTCTGTCTCTCTCTTGGATTTCTTTTTTTAAAGAAAGGTCTTTTTAAAAATTTTATTTATTTATTTATTTTTCTTGTTTCAGAACCTTTGTTTATTCATTCATTTTTATGGTCGGCTCAGCCCACCCCAAGGGCAGGGCAGGTGCAGCATGTGGTGCCAAGGATCGAACCGAGGTCCCTGAAGCCGCCCAGGCTTTACCAAGCAGGTGCTTTAGACCACTGAGCCATTCCGCCGGGCCCCTCTCTCTTGGATTTCACACACACAACACAGAATCTTTGTTTCTGTCTCTCTGATGGCCCACTATAGTCTGGAGATTTGGATCTTCCTGTCTCAGCCTCCAAGAGTGCTGTGCACCACACCCAGCCAAAGCCATTTAAGGACCTGAAGCAATAATCGGGCTGTATCGGGCAACCCAGGCGCAGAGAGTGATGGGAGGAAAGGGACCTGTGCCCTGCCACCCCAAGGTCTATCCTCAGTTTCTCCAAATCTTTGGGCCCCTGTACTACCTGTCCCGTATCTGTTGATGGCTCCTGCTGGGATGCAGGCTCCAGGTGAGGTGCAGTGGCCAAGGGTGGACAACAGGGGTCAGCCTTGACCCCTGGCAGCAGCACTCTCCTCCTCTGCTAGGCATATACTGACAGGGTGTCACTATGCAACTCAGGCTGGTCTGGAGCTCACTTTGTAGCCCGGGCTGTTCTTGAGCTCACAGTGATCCTCCTGCCTCAGCCTCCCAAGTGCTGGGATCACAGGTGTGTGCCACCATGCCCATATCCCTAATGCATTTTATTTTATTTTTTACTGGGCTCCAGTAAAAAAAATAAAGGCTGAGCTCCACCCCCCAGCTCCTTTTTAATTTTTTTTTTTTTTGAGGCAAAGTCTTATTAAGTCACTATGACACCCAGACTGGAATGAAACTTTCCACCCTCCTGCCTCAGCCTCCCAGAGCACAGGACTTGGCCAGCCTCACATTTCTGGGTTTAGGCCATCCCCCAACTCAGGCTAGGTGGCTCATATCCTCCTACACAAACACACTAATTTTCACTCCTCATGTTAGGAGAGCACATATCTCTACACTGTCAGAGTTAAGTGGTAAGAATCACAAATCAGTGGCTTGACAAAGTGGAGCTGGGCACAGTGGCACAGGCCTGTAATCGCAGATACTTAGGAGGCTGAGGCAGGAGGGTTGGAAGTTCAGCCCAGCCTGAACAATTTAGCTAGGTTCTGTCTCAAATAGAAAGCAGTAAACACATAAAGGTGCTCAGAATGTAGGTTGGTGGAAGATCCTGGGTTTGATTCTTAGTACTGAAAACAAACAAATCAGAAATGCTTCTCTGACAGTTGTGGGGCAGAGATGCCACAGTGATGTCAGGCAGGACCTAAGGCTGAGAGATTTCATCTGGCTTTGCCCAGCATCTGCAGGGGCTGGGTCCTCCTTTCAGTGCCCACAGAAGCACTGTGGCCCTACCTGTGTCCTCTACTTCTCTCCAGCCTCTGGCAGTCACCATGTCCAAAGTTCCCCTTTTGAAAAGGATACCAGTCCTACTGGTCCTAGTGACCTGTTTTGACTTAGTTACCTCTGCAAACACCAGGATTCTCATTCAGGGCATGGTGACCAAATACCTGCAAAACCAACCTAGAGGGAAAGACCCAGGCTTGCAGTGAGGAGGGTTCAGTCCACGGCCACCAGGCTACAGGGCTTTAGGCCTGGGAAGGTGCAAAAATCAAAGTGGGAATGTGTGGAGGGAGAAGAGGAGCATTGAGGAGGGGCCAGAAGCCAGATGGGTCCCCAGGGTCCGTCCCCATGAGCCATCTGCCAACAACCATATCTTTAATACCATGTGTCTTCTGGGAATGTTATTTTTTATGGTACTGGAGACTGATCCCAGAGCCTTTGGCTGAGCTACATCTCCAGCCCTTATGCTTTTATCTTTTTTTTTTTTTCATGATACAAAGAAATTTATTTGATGTGTTGCCACCTAATGCAATATTCGTCTTTTCCCTACCAGGCAAGCAATGTGCCCGTCTCATGGAGAGGTTTGAGAGAGGTGCAGCTCATGAGCACAGCATGAACATCAATCACCCCCTCATGGACTGAAGGATCTACAGCATTCATTTGGTTAAAAAGAACAATTGCCGGGCGTGGTGATGCATGCCTATATTCCCAGCACCTGGGAGGCTGAGGCAGGAGGACCAGTGTGGGGTCAAGACCAGTCTGGGCTACAAAAGGGAGCTCAAGACCAGCCTGAACTGCATAGTGAGACCCTGTCTCAAAAAGACAAAAGACAAAAAAAAGCACAATGATGCCCAGCTGGCCTCAGCAGCAGGTGCTTGTAATCCCAGCCACTCAGGAGACTGGGACGAGAGGATCTTTTAATTTGATACAGGGTCTCACTATGCAGCTTGGACTCACAGTGATCCTCCTATAGTTCTCAGCCTCCCCAGTGCTGGGATTACAGGCATGCACCACCACGCCTGGTTTGGTGGTCGGCATGGCATGCAGTACCAGGAATTGAACCTGGGTCCTGGCACTTGCCAGGCAGGTGCTTAGACCTCCAAGCTATCTCCCTGGCCCAGTGTCTCAAAATACAAATAAAAAGGGCTGGAGATGGAGCTCAGTGGCAAAGCCCTAGCCCAGCACTTGTGATGCCCTGGATTCAATTTCTTGTCATAAATAATAACAACAATAACATATAAATTAGGAGATCTTCTGGTATTGTTTTAAAAAGTAGCATTTACACAGAGAAAATAACCTGGGAAAAGTGTATCAGACACCAGATATCACAGCAGGTTTTACTATTCTGTATTTTATATTTCTGCATTAAGTGATTTTTCTAAAGGTCCTGTAGAGATGAAATGTTACAGATCTATACATAAAGGGTATATTAAAATATGAAAAGGAGCACACATAAAATTAATAAAATAACTTTTGAATCAGAGTAAGACGTGCCATCCCATTAATTATATTACAAAGTGTTCATTTCCTGCTTTGATGATGTCATCATTAGAGGTGGCTGGTGGTGGGCACAGTGGGCCCACTCAGCCCCAAGAAATCTGTGCCAAAACCCCCAGTGGGCGCCTACACCCAGGAAAACCAGGGGTAGGACCAAATGCTTCACATATGCATGTGAACACACACATATACACACACACACAGTTTTTTCCTGTACATACAAATCTATGGTAAAGTTTAAGTTTTGAGACAAGGTCTCACTATGTAGTTCAGGTTGGCCTTGAACTCACCGTGTAGTCCAGGATGGCCTCATACTCACAGGGATTCTCCTGCTTCATCCTCCTGGTGCTGGTATTATGAGTCTGCAGCTACCATACCCAGCCTAATTCATAAATCATTAATAGTAAGAAATTAACAACAAAATGCTAGAATAAAACCTATGTGAATGGGGACTTTCTCAACATGCACTGCTCTTGCCTCTCTTGGCATGCTGAGGGACCCCACATGATGGGATGAGGTGGAGACAGGCTGCTGGGCCCCGACAGTGCTGACAGGCTGGGGCAATGGAAGCCACAGAGACAGAGCCTCATCAGCTGAGGACTGCTGGTGGCAAGTCCTTTCTGAGCTGTAATTATGGTTATAACATTCAACAAGGCCATCTGTTTGTAAATGAAAGAATAAATAAAATCAAAGTAAAGTGATGCCTAAGGAGATAAATGATATGGCATATGGCTGGTGTATACACCACACACCGCAGTCTGGGGGCCCAGCGTGCTCCGAGATGTGCTGGGAAGCCTCCCAGATGCATGGGGTTCCATGGGGGAGCATTCACTTTTGAGGTACTCTTTGGCACCTAACTTTCTTTTTTTGCCTGGAACTGGGGATTGAACTCACACCCTTATACTTGCCAGGCTTATTCTACTGAGCTATCTCCCCAGCACCTAACTCTTTTTTTATATATTTGTCACAGGGTCTCACTATGCAGCTCAGACTCATAGTGATCCTCTTGTTTTCAGCCTGTTGGTTCTGGGATTACAGGCATCCATCACCACACCTGGTTTCAGTGGCCAACTTGGCAAGCAGTGCTGGGGCTAGAACCTGGGTCCCTGTGCTTGCCAGGTAGGCACCTAGACCGCTGAGCTATCTCCCTAGGCCTGGCAATTAACTCTTAAAGCATACTGTGACATTAACACACATGCCTAGTCTAATAAAATTTTTTTAATTCAATACACACACATATACATATAAGTGATATTAATTTAGGAAAAACAAACCTTAGAAAAACAGAATAAATCCTTAACAAATGCCACCAAACCTACTAGATAAAATAAAGCAGTGGTAGTGCCCGGATGGAGCTCAGTGACACAGGATCTGCCTGGAAAGATGTGGCCAGCTATTTCCAGACTGGCCAGGGTTTCTAGCACACACTGGTCTAAGGCAGCTTCATCCTCCAACGGTTTGCCTGCCAGGAGCATGACTGGATCTTCCGGTGCGGTACCCTCCAGGGACTCACGTGAACATGATTTGGGCGACTGTCTCCTGGCCAGTCACTTCATGGGTGGGTATGCAGGTCCAGCTGATGCAGTACACAGCGCCCACGGCTCTGCTCCATGGATGCATTGCTCCCTGGAGGTCCCTGGAGTCACCCTCTTTCACCATCTGTAGATTTGATTTTCCTTTCTCAAGCTACAAGCCAGGGGCGAGTAAGAAAAACATCTTTTGCTTATCTGTTTTGCCACCTCTCACTAGTCATCCTCCTGCTTTAGCCTCCTGACCAGCTGGGATACCAGTTGTGGGCTACCATGCCCAGTCTGAGCTGTTTTGTTGTTGTTATACACCAGGGCTGTTAGTTTCTTTTTATTTTGTTTTGAGATGTGGTATCCCTATGCCGTCCTGACTGGCCTTTGACTCCTATGCTCTCAGCCTTCCCAGGGCTGGCATCACAGCTTCATCTACTTGCTTTCTGTTTTGCAGCTGGGAGCCATTGCTCCAGAGTGCTCTACCCCATGCTGTCACCTGTCCGGCTGTTCTCCAGGTCTGCAGCCTGGTCCATCCTGACTGATGACAACATTATCCTGGGAACCCTGTTCCCCTCCTCTGTTCCATCCTGTGCTCTAATCCCAGTTTTTTTTTTTAATTTTAATTTTTTAATTTTACTTGTTCAGGGTCTCAGCAGCTCAGACTCATAGCGAGCCTTCTGTTTTCAAATCTCCCAGCATTGGGATTAAAGTCATGCACTCCCACTCCTGGACTCAGTCGCTGGCTCAGTGCACCCAGAGGGCAGGGCCAGCATGGCATGTTGTGCAGGGGATTGAACCTGGGCCCCTATGCTTGCTTAAGCAGGCACTTAGTTCACTGAGCTATCTTGCTGGCCTAATCCCAGGTGTTTTTTGCTGTTGTTGTTGTTTGTTTTTTTTTTTTTTTTTTGTCTTTTTGAGACAGGGTCTCACTATGCAATTCAGGCTGGCCTTGAGCTCACTTTTGTAGCCCAGGCTGGTCTCGAACTCACACTGATCCTCCTGCCTCAGCCTCCCGAGTGCTGGAATTACAGGCATGCGCCACCACGCCCAGCTCCAATCCCAGGTTTTGATCTCTCTTGCTCATGTTTCATTTGGGTTACAGGACCCGTCAGTGGCCTAATGGAAAAGGCTCCTGGGAATTAAGCACAAGTGCACGAAGTTCTGCATCCATTTTCACTCTGCCCTCACATGTAGCTGAGCACATCAGTCACTGGCTCTCAGCATTTGAAAGAACACACGCTCCCTCGTCTGCTTTGTCCCCTCCAGTTAGGCCAGTGTCCTCCTGGAACCCAATCTCCAGATGTGATTAGCTTTGTTCTTTTAACTGTTTCAGGAGCTTCCCCCCTTCCTGTGCTTCCACAGGAAGACACATGCTTGCCCAGGGGACAACAGTGGCAGCGCGGGGAAGCAGCGCAGGGAATGTTTGTCAAGTATGAGCTAAACCCATGTGCATCCCTGGGCCTTTTCAGTCTGGAAAGGTGCCCTGTACCCATGGTTCTGGGGTGCTGTGGGCTCTTCCCAGAGATTCTTTCCAGGTTCCTATTGTCCTGAGCAAAGAATCAGATGATGGTGGTGAGTGTGACATTTAGTAAAAGTATCAGAAAAGAAAAAGCAGCATGTTCTGCAGAATCAGAGCAGGCAAGTGAAGGAGAACAAGGGCGGTGAGGTGAAGGGTCTCCATCTTCTGTATTCCTCACGCTCCAGGCTGACATTGCGTCTGGACCAACATGTCGAAAGCCTGCTTGAGCTCACGCCTGAAAATTGGAAAATGGCACTTTCTCACTGGTCACAGGTGCAGAGCTTAGGGGATGTTTTTCTGTGCATGTGTGAGAGACCCCTGTGATTGGCAGGCCACACCCACTTACCCAGCTGTCTGGCCATCCAGCCTCCCAGCCATCCCTGTCAGATGGAGATTTAGTCATCTCCGTTGCTCTTTTTTCTCTCTTCTCTTTCTGAGACACTGTTTGATGCAGTTGATGCTCCACGTGTCCTCTCTCTGCTGTGGTCCATTCCTGTCTTTTGTCAATGTCCCATGCAGTTTTCTTTTTTTAATTATTATTATTATTATTATTATTATTATTATTTCTTTTTTTTTTTTTTTTTTTTTTTTTTTTTTTTTTTTTTTTTTTTTTTTTTTTTTTTTTGTCTTTTTGAGACAGGGTCTCATTATGCAGTTGAGCCTGGCCTTGGGTTCAGTTTTGTAGCCCAGGCTGGTCTCGAACTCGCACTGATCCTCCTGCCTCAGCCTCCCGAGTGCTGGGATTACAGGCGTGCACCACCACACCCGGCTAAAACTATGGGCAGCCAATGAGTCTTTTTTTTTTTTGGTGGAACCAGAGTTCGAACTCACAACCTTGCACTTGTCAGGCAGGCTCTTGTGCCACAGAGCTAGCTCCCCATATTATTTCTTTTTTTGAGACAGGGTCTTGCTATGCAGCTCAGGCTGGCCTTGAGCTCTTTGTAGCCCAGGCTGGTCTTGAACTCGCATTGATCCTCCTGTCTCAGCCTCCCAAGTGCTGGAATTATAGGCGTGTGCCACCATGCCCAGCCTACTTCTTCATTTTATTTTTTATATTATGGCCTGCTCAGTCTGCCCTGGAGGTGGGGCTGGGGCAGCACATGGTACCTGGGATTGAACCTCAGTTCCTGAGGTTGCCTAACTTGCCTAAACTGTCACTTTAGACTGCTGAGCCATCTTGCTGGCTCTAATTCTTCATTTCAAATTTTTATTTTTTGTGGCACTGTGGGTCAAACTCAGGGCCTTGCACTTGCCAGGCAGGTGCTTCATCTGCCGACTTATCTCCCCAGTCTCCTTCATTAAAGTATGTGTATACTGTTGAAAAGTCTGGCAAAGTCTCTGGGATATAACAGGGTTGTCCAAGCCCAAGGTCCCCATGCCGGCAAGGGTGTGAACCTGGCAAACTGGTTGCCTCTCTGGGTCTCCAGCGACAAGGAACCCAGTTTCTGCAATCCAGAGAACATACCTTTTTTTGTGTTAAAAGATTGTTGACCTAGCTGGGTGTGGTGGCTCACGCCTGTAATCCCAGCACTTGGGAGGCTGAGGCAGGAGGATCGTCGTGAGTTTGAGACCAGCCTGGGCTACAAAAGTGAGCTCAAAGCCAGCCTGAACTGCACAGTGGGACCCTGTCTCAAAAAAAAAAAAGATTGTTGACCTGCCTGGGGGCCCAGTGGAGATTTTCCTGGGTGATGTCCCCAGGTGAAAGAACACATGTGTGGAAGACATCAGCAATGACAGCAGGCAGCCAGGAGAAGAACAGAGCACACAGAGGTGACAGCCACCTGTGCCTTTGGTGTAGAATTCTTTACAGTTATTGCCTTATGTTTGTGTACTTGGCACATTTGTACAGTTATACAATTGGATCCAGATGTGCACCTGTGCTAGACAGCAAGGTCTCATCCTCAGGTGTCCTTGAACTTTGAAGCAGTCTGAGTGGTTCCCTATATCTCATCCCTTAAAATGGCACCAATGTTCACTGTGCTTCTGGTTGCAAATCAAGAGCCATGTGGGTTTTGTTGGTGTTAGTGGTGGGTTTTTTTAATGTATTTAGTACAGAGTCTACAGGCTCTCACTACACAGATCAGACTCATAGTGATCCTTCTCAGTTTCAGCCTTGAAAGGACTGGAATTACAGGAGCACCCCCACCATGCCCAGTCTCATTTGCTGTCTTAGCACACACTGGGGGGAGGGCTGGCATGGCATGCTAGGGATGGAATCCCTGGCCCCTGTATCTGCCTAAATAGGTGCTTTCATCTGCTGAGATATCTGGCCAGCCCAAGAGCCATCAAGTTTTGCAAAAACACTTTTTTTTTGGTACTGGGGGGTCAAACTCTGTACCTTGTGCTTGCCAGGTAGGCACTTAAGCTACTGAGCTATCTCCCCAGCCAAAAACACTTTTTGCATTTGAACAGTTGCATGCATAAGCACCATCAAAGCCTGGCATGTAACGTTCAAGGCCTGGGCCACATGTTGAGCAAGGGCTTTAACTAGAGTACGAGATCTGTTGTCCCTGCATCTGGATAGATGACGTTATTCCTAGAAACACCAGCAGTCAATTTTTCTGGTTAGATGCTATTCCTAACAGTGAACTATTGCAATGCCTGGTCAAGGTATCTCTTAAGTCACTTCTTGGTGACAGGAGGGACTTATGTCCTAAACCATGATGCACTGTATGTCAGCTTTTTGGTCACACTCCACACAGGACAGGGGGTGTCACTCCTGAGCTGCCCAAGCTGCAGCTAGAGCGTCAGACCCTCAAGATGGCCCCACTGTCTCTGCACATATGTAGGGGGCTTTGTTTATGCATCATAGTCAGTCACAATGCCTGCAGCACTGCACACTGGCTTGGCCTGTCTGTCCCAGTTCCAACCTAGAAAACTTCTGTACTGGGTTGGGCAGGAACTACTGTTTACTTCAGGGTTGAGTCATTCCAATGCCATCAGTATATTGAGATAATAAGTTAATATTATCATTAAGTCATTGCAGACTCATCAGGCTGACAATCTCCCAAAGGGGTATTTGGGAAGGCTTAAACAAATAAGTCAGATGATACAATTTTAGGAGTCCAGGAAAATCAAATCCTCTAGCAGAATTTGAGATTCTCTGGGGGCTTAGACAAAGGTCTTATTTATTTAGTTATCAAAACAAGAGAGGGGAATACTGAAGAAAGGCAGGAACTACTCAGGGACTTCTCCAAGTAATACATTGTTAATTTTGGACAACTGTGTTATTTCCAGGAAGGACTTCACCACAGGAGAGCGATGCCTGCAGCCACAGTCATTATCTGATTAACTGGGGCTGGTGCCAGGTGTCCTTAGCTATGGTCTTGTCTTGTCCTTTGAGGCATCATGGCATCACAGGCCACCACAAGCCTCAGCTGGGACCAGTGACTCATAAGGTTCACTGACTTTGAGTCTGCTGCCATCTCCAGATGAGGGGCCCAGGCCTTGGACAGACTCACAAGTGAACATGGAAACCAATAGACTAATTTAAAATCCTGCCCAGAGCCACTTCTTAGTGGTCTCCATCACTTGGCATGGGGCAGAGGTCTCTTTCTTCCCTTTTGCACAGGGGCCAGGGTCAAGTCCTATAGCACATCCTCCCAGACAGGTCTCCATACCATTACCAGTTAGGAAGCCAACATGCTAGCTGAGAAAGAGCCCCACTGTTGGAAGTCTGTCTCCCAATGTGTGAGAGTGAGGGCTTGGGCCACTTCCTCCTGGGATGAGTGGCACCCAGCCCTCTATCTATCCTGTGATTCCTCAGAGGCAGCATACAGACTGTTTCCTCTTCTGTGTTTTTGCCATAGGTCTCAGCCAAATCTATGGTCATCCACAGGGATGGTTAGGATAAAGGACAGGCTAGGGGCCATAACTCACAGGGGATTTGTACCTACACAACCATTCTGTCAGTCCCACAAGCAGCTTCTGCTACATCTACCCAGAAATCAGCTTCTGCTGCACCTGTCCAGCCCCATGTCATGCTCTTTTTGGTCATCTGGTATAAAGGACACTGCAGGGTAGCTAGGTGTGTTGCATTTGACAAAAGCCCAGCAAGCCCACATACACCTACAGTTGGTGTCCTGTTGTGGGTCTAGATAAGCCAGGTCCCTGGACCTTGCCTTTGTCTATGACTCACCCCTTGCCAGCCAAGCTTCCTTCAGACTGGGCATGGTGGCTTTCAAATCTGCAAGGCAATCAGAGGATAACATAAATCATCATCCTGTGCCTTCAGGCCACTAAACAAAGTTGGGCAATGAAGAGCCCCCCAAATACCTTAGCAGATTAAAGTGCCTGCAGACAGGCACAGAGGCCAGGAGTTCTATCCCCTGGCCTACTGTGCCAGCTCTACCCCCAGAGCTTGATCTAGCAGAGAGATGCTAAACACCCTGTAGACCCTTCCTTAAAATAAAAAAAAAAAGTTTGGCAATGAAAATAGCCTTGTCACAACATCTGGAAAGTCCATTGCCTGTCTTCCTGGGTGAAGGCAAATTGGTTCTGACTGCCCGTGTCAGGGTGCAACTTTACCATCATTCACCACCATCCCTTGGCTTCTGCACAGGCCACACTGAAGGGCTCTGTGCAGAGCTGATCACTCCTGCTTTTTCTGACTTCAAGACAGTATGTTCCATTGCTTCATGATCTCCAGGAAGCTGGTGTAGCAAGCACACAACTTAAGTGACCTTAAGCGTCAGCAGTATGTTGTATGGAGGCTCTCCAACTATGGTTTTTACCATGAAAATTTGAAACTGGAATTCTTGCATGGTGTCAGCCGAGCACCACTCAGTATTCCATACCCAGTGTGCATTCATCAACCAGGGAAACATAAGCACCACACAAGCATGGGATAAGTACCCAAGACCCAAAATTACCTGGGCCTTCTGGACTATGATGTGTAACCTTCCTCCCTACCCTTCTATGAGTATAGTAGTTCCTGTAAAATGGCCCGGGTTGCCCCATGTCACCATCGACTCTGCTGTGGTACCCACCAATCTTAGTACACATTGTACACTTTGGAGACCAAAAGTCAATTCCACATGTGGTCTCTTGTCTCCAGAGACCCCCAAAACCAAGGCATCTTGGCCTATCTCTGAGATGAGGAAAGAACTTGAAAGGATTATTTCAAATTTCACACGTTTCTTCTTTCCTCCTTCCTTCTCCTATTTTTCCTTCTACAGTGACACCTTTAACTGTTTAACCCTCACAAAAGAAAAGAAAAAAGAGGGATACCCAGTCTCACCAAGTTGTAAGGAAACCAAATTAATGACCACTTACTCCATTTACTGCAGGAATCCAAAGGCCCAGATCACTATCTGGCTCTGTCCTTTCCTTTGTGTATACAGTAGTTCATTCATTCATTCATTCATTCATTCGTTCATTCAATTTTATGCTAGAAAGTAAGTCTCAGTCAACACTCTTCTTTATATCCCTAATATCTGCAACAATGCCTGGGGCAACATAAATTTTTTATGATTGAAAAAGAAAAGCTTTAAGCCGGGTGTGGTGGCTAATCCTAGCACTTGGGAGGCTGAGGCAGGAGGATCAGTGCAAGTTCGAGACCAACTTGGGCTACAAAAGTGAGCTCAAGGCCAGCCTGAACTGCATAGGGAGACACTGTCTCAAAAAAAAAAAAAAGAAAGAAAGAAAGAAAGAAAAAAGAAAAAAGAAAAAGAAAAACTTAAAAACTTAGTGGGTTAGTACCGCCCCAGCTCTCAGGGTGCGCTGAGATGGCAATTGAGACGGAGCGGTGGCGCGCGCCTGTAATCCCAGCTTTTGGGAGGCTGTAAACAGGCGATCACTACGAGTCCGATCTAGTAATGAGACCCTGAGCACCCTAGAGACCTTTCCCTAAAATACAAAAAAAAAAAAATTACTGTGTAATCCCTTGGAGCACACTGGTGGCGCTCCACTGCAGGATAAGTCAAGGGACAGGTGTCAATTAGTGACGGCTCACCTGCCAGTTAGAGCTCAAGGCTATCTATCATCCATGCTTACTCAAGCTGCAAATCCCCAAATTCCCAGGACGGCTGAGAAAGTGAGTTAGGCGAAGATCGCCTACTCTCGAAGACCTCAAACTGTATTTAAATTGAAAGCGGCGTAAGGTTACCTAGCAACCAGACCGAAGCGGGCTGCACTCTGTGCAAGCTTGGGCAGGGCGTTGCGCACGCGCAGGCTGGAGGCCGCCTCGCCAAGGTCGGGGCCTGACGGTTGTTAAGGTGGCAGAAATACAATATGGCAGCGGACTGCTGATGCTCCTGGCTAAGGGACCATCGCCCAGGTCCTAGCAGAGGACCATCTTTCTCGCCCTTTCTCTCCCTTCTAGGGTCAAGAAGACTTGTGTCCACGCCTGTGTCAGGATGAAGAGTGAGTGGGCCGGGAGGGTCCGGCGGGGCCTGCGGTGCCGAGCGGCTGAGGACAGGGAAAGATGCCGGAGCCTGGGAGCTTGGGAGCTTGGGAGTTGTGATTCTCTCTCAATCTCTCTCTCTCTCTCTCTCTCTCTCTCTCTCTCTCTCTCTCTCTCTCTCTCGCTCTCAATCTCTCTTTGTATTAACTGAAATTCTTCAACATTCAGCGTGAGTGGTGAGAGCTCACAGCATGGCCTCGTTGCCTTTGTTTTGGATTAAGCGGTCGTGATTTTATAGGAATTTTGAGGCAGCCTTTTAGGGAATTTAAACAGTTACTGAGAGTTGGAAATTGAGGTGGTCAACCTAGAAAAAGTAACGGGTAAAAGTTTTACCTACAGTCGGGTTCGTGGTTTTGAGGATCCGAGTGCAGCCAACTAACATGGCCCGTTAGGGTTTTCTGTTGCTGGACAGACAGTTGTCATTTACAGCTGTTAGCTAGTAGTGCAGGAAAATCCCAGCCTCCTGGCGCCACAAAAATTACTTTAGTTATGTAGTTGTGATACTAAACTCACCTTTTATCATAATTTTCATTTGTTTCTGCTATAAATTTCATAACACTTTAAAACAATTCATCTTATTTACATTTTTATTTTCTCCTGCTGGATGTGTTCACATGTCTAACTTTTTCATTAACACACAAAACTCTACTTTAGTGGTTCTCAACCTTTCTAATTCTGTGACCCCACAATACAGTTCCTTATGTTGCGGTGACCCCCAAACCAAAAAATAATTTTGGTGGCTACTTCAAAACTGTAATTTTGCTACAGTTATGATTCGGAATGTAAATATCTGATATGCATTATGTATTCTCATTGCTACAAATCAAACATAATTTAAACATAGTGATTAATCACAAAAACAATAATTATATGTTGAGAAATATTTATTACTAATTCCAATAAATAACATTTCACCATGGCATAGCATGGGTTAAAATATGTATTTTCCAATGGCTTTAGGCGACCCCTGTGTTTTGGTCGTTGGACCCCCTGCTGGGGTTGTGACCCACAGGTTGAGAACTGATGCTCTAGTTGGATCACAAGGCTTGGTAAAAGCATTGGGCTTTTACAGGGACACATTTTACACTGTGCCTCATTTTTCCTTCCCAAGTGTTTGCTTTGAAAATTTTCACAGGTGTGGAGGAGTTTCAGGAAGAGCACAAAGTACTCCCGAAGCCTTCAACTTCATGCTTCATTTTGCCATTTTTTTTTTTCCAGTAAGGACCAACCCGGAAGGGTGCTGTTCTACTGAGATACATCTTTTTAATTTTAAATTTTGATATAGGGTCTCACTGATTTGTCTAGGCTGGCTTTGCTCTTATGATCCTCCTGCCTCAGCCTCTCAAGTATTTGGAAGTACAGGTTATGCCACCATGCTAGCCTTTTTTATTTTTTTTTCTTATTTTTCTGTGGTGTTTTCTCTCTATATTTCTTTTGCTCTCATGTTTTCTTTGTGTATATTTATTTATTTTCACTGACCTTTCAAGAGTTAAGTGTAGACATGATAACATTTCAACATTAATAGCTCAGCAAGTGTGTCCTCTTAAATTTTTTATTTCTTAAAGAGAATAAAAATGGTAAAAATATCACTAGAAACAATACAGAATTTCACTAAACAAAATAGTAGGAATTCAACAATGGTTGTTAGATTGCATAATGTCTTCAAATTAGTTTAGATTGCCAGATACAAGCATGCAAAATTGGTGTAAGAGGAAAAGTAAAAGAAAAAGCTACAAGAAATTTATTTATTTATTTATTTATTTATTTATTTATTTATTTATTTATTGAAAACCATTTGTTAGCATTTAATGAATCTGCTGCCCAGTGGCTTCAAGCTACCAGGACACAGGCCCCCCCAACACCCTTAATCTTCTCCTCTACTCTTCTGCTGAAGAATTTGGCCTTCACAATGACAGGCTGCTTTGGGAGCTTTCCCTTCCCAAGAACTTTGTGGTACCCCAACCGCACTACATCAGTGATGGGAGCTACTCCAGTCTTGTTCTTGGCAGCGTTTACTCGTGTCTGCTCATGACCAGTGTCCACAGTTTATCAAGGTTGACAGTTGGGCAGAAAAGCTCTGGTTTCTCTTTAAGTGGTAATGCCTCATACCAACCTTCCCAAAGTAACCTGGGTGATATTTGTCGAAGTTGATCCTGTGATGATGCATGCCACCAGCATTACCCCAGCGTCCGGGGTGCTTCCGGTGCTTCCTGATGTGGCCATGGCCATGGCTCACATGGCCCCGAAGCTTCCGGGTCTTCCTTAGTCTGGAGGGCATGTCGGTGGTCGAGACGAAAGGGAGAGAATCCGCGAAGTCTCGCGAGGTATCGAGCAGGGGGCGAGGCTGCTACAAGAAATTTAAAAAGAAGAAAAAACATTAAGCATGAACTACTGCTTTCAATAGATCAGCAGAAATCAGCAGTGCAATTATTCAAGCTAGCCTGTGTGCCAGGTGCGAGTTTCCCTTTCACAGTATCTACTGTACCTTTCAGATTTTCTTTACTCTGTCAGGTTCTGGTTTATTTCACTTCTGAGTATGGTCTCTAGTATGGTCTCCATTCACCTATAAAAGCCTCAAGATTATCTTTAAAAATATGGAATGGGTCATGAATTTGCGTGTCACCCTTGTGCTGGGCCACGCTAATCTCTGTGTTGCTCCAGTCTTCGTATGTGTGCTGCTGAGGCGAGCACAGAAGTTGTCTCTTAAACGCAGTGATACCCTCCTGCATAGCCACAGCGGAAACTCACACTGATCCTCTGGATCCTCCTGCCTCAGCCTCCCAAGTGCTGGGATTATAAGTGTGTGCCACCACAGCCTGGCCAGACAATGATATTTTAAAGAATCCAGGCCAGGTATTTTACCAAGTGTCTTCCAATTTAGATTTGTTTGATTATTTCCTTATGATTAGGTTTTGTTTTTGATTTTGTTGTTATTGTTTGGTTTTCTAAGACAGGGTCTTGCTGTGTAGTTCAGGCTAACCTTGAACTCACTACACAGCCCAGGCTGGCACCTCCACCATGTAGTGGTCCCCTTGCTTCATCCTCCCAAAATGCTAGGATTACAGCTGCACCACCACACTTAGCTCATTACTTTTAGTATATATTTTTGTAAGGCATACATGAGGCGATATGTCCTTCAGTGTGTGCCTCTGCAGGGTGCCTGCTGTCAGCTCATCAGTGTGGGTGAAATGCAGTTGATGATTGTGTCAAGGCAGCTACTCTGACCAGCCTCCCAGGTGTGTGTGTGTCTCTGGATGTAAGTATCTGCGTGTAAATGCATCTCTCTCTTTTCAAGGGACTGTTAGCGTTATCTGTAGGTTTATGTATACATACATCTAGGTATGTATATATGTATACCTTGTGTTTTATGAGATATATTGTTTAAGCTTGTAATCTTTGATATATCAGATGTCTAACTTTTTTAAAAAGTATTTTTGTGGGGAGGACAGGGTCTCACTATGTAGTTTAGGCTGGCCTTGAACTCACAGCAGTCCTCCTGTACGTCTGGCCCCGAGAAGTCTGTGGCTACTGCCCTGGCACTGGCCACTGGGCTAGTGAGTGTGACCTAGATTTTGAGTTTTGTATTTTTTTTTTTCTTTCTTTCCTGAGACAGGGTCTCACTATGCTGTTCAGGCTGGCCTTAAGCTCACTTTGTAGCCCCAGTTAGTCTAGAATTCAAAAGCAGTCCTCCTGCCTCAGCCTCCCAAGTGCTCGGGTTCCACATGTGGACCACCCTGCCCAGCAGCTTCTGTTCTTTGCATGGTTCACAGTGTCTGGTAGCTCTACATTCCCCTGCCCCTGGCTCCTCTGCCAAGTAACTAATTGGGTGCCGCCTTCCTCATTGAAGATTCCAGTCCTTGTTTTAGTAATTAGACCTGAGGCAGTGTGAACTAGAAAGATGGGCTGCTCTTCCCAGGGGATCCAGTTACACTCTGCATTCTCCTCCTCCCTCCCGCCTTCCCTCTTTCCCTCTCTCTCTCTCCATCTCCTTGCTGCCTCAGTCTGACCTCCCTGTGTGTGCAGTGAGGCTTGAGATCCACCTCACACCTGGGATCACTGAACAGAGCCTGGTGGAAGCCTCGAAGCTCGCACAGCCTCCTGCTACTACCCCTTAATCTGGAGGGCAGCTGTGCTCGGCGGGGTCTCAGTCTCTCTGATTTCGTCACCCTGGGGCAGCATTTGTTCTTCTACCACACAGCTCTTTGCTTGCACCCATGCAAGGGACCAGGCCCTGTGTGGCACAGGGACCTTTTGTGGACTGCACCTCTTCTCTGGTCCCTGGGTCCCTTTCATCCCATGTCACACCCCAGACTGCAAGAGAAGCAGAGGACAGGCACTTGGTCAGCCTAGGGCTTGTCTGCTTGCAGTTGGCAGTGCCCACGGGCCGAGCTGTGCTTCTGTGGTCAGGGTCATAGTTGACTTTCTTGTCCTCGAAGCTACTCAGCATAACTGATTTGTGATGAAATGCATAGTACACTTTCCTGTGCAGATCTGACTCTGCTGGGACACAGCTGGGCAAATCCCCTGGGCTCATCGCCCGAGTGGCAGCTTGCTGTCTCCCCTCACTTAGCTCCCAGCCTCTAAGACAGTTCCTTTTCAGTGCATGTCACTGTTGGCCCCTAGCCAGCAAGGCCACCAGCTTCTTAAAATTCCTGCAATTCACACTTTTCTGTCTCAACTCATCTGTAGTCATTGTGACCATTGCACAGCATAGAAAAGTACAGGATGCAAAGGGAGAACCTTGTATATGCTTACACCCAGTCTCTCTCTTTTTAAACGTCCAGTCTCTTTTTAAATGTTTTTTTTTTTTTGTTTTTTTTTGTTTTGTTTTGTTTTGTTTTTTGTGGGACCAGGGTTCAAACTCACGACCTTGCACTTGCCCAGCAGGCACTTGTGCCTCGGAGCTATCTCCCCAGCCCCTTTAAATGTTTTTATACTTTTGCTTTTTGGGATCATGCAAGTGCTGCAGATGAGCCAGTGTCCTGCAGGCCCCTTGAGTCACAGAGACAGCTTGGCTGCAGGAACGCTATCTGCACTACCCTGGGCCGTGCGCAGAGCCACTGGGGGTAGGGGTGTGGACGCAGTGCACAGATGGGGTTTATTTTGTAACTGTGTTTCCTTCTAGACTATAAAGCAATTGGCAAGATAGGAGAGGGGACATTTTCTGAAGTCCTGAAGATGCAGAGCCTTTGGGACGGGAACTTCTATGCGTGTAAGCAGATGAAGCAGCACTTTGACAGGTGGGCAGGTAGCAGAGGCACAGCCGGCGCACTGTTGCAGAAGTGAATCCCATTCCTTTCATTCCGCGCAGCCTATAGTCAGGTTTCCTGGGGGACGAGGGGTGAGGATTATGGGCTAGTGGGATGTCTTGGGGGTTCTGTACTTTACATATGTACTTTTTTTTTTTTTTTTTACTTTTTTTGGCATGACCAGGGTTCAGACTCATGACCTTGCACTCGCCAGGCAGGCACATGTGCCATGGAGCTATCTCCCCAGACCTATTTTTTTACTTTTAAAATTAATTTTGTTGCACCCCAGAAAGAATGGTTATCATAAAGAAATCAGCCAGCAACAAATGCTGGAAAGGCTTCGAAGAAAAAGGAATACTTCTCCACTGCTGGTGGGACTGAAGATTGGTGCAACCATTATGGAAAGTAGTGTGGAGGCTCCTTAAAAAACTAGAACTGGGGGCCCGGCGGGATGGCTCAGTGGTCTAAAGCGCCTGTTTGAGAAAGCTTGGGCGGCTCAGGGACCACGGTTCGATCCCGGGCACCACATGCTGCGCCAGCCCTGCCCTCGGGGCGGGCTGAGCCAGCCATAAAAATGAATGAATAAACAAATAAAGGTTCTGAAACAAGAAAAAAATAAAATAAAAAATTCTTAAAAAACAAAACAACAACAACAACAAAAAAAACTAGAACTGGATGGGGCCCAGCGGGATGGCTCAGTGGTCTAAAGCGCCTGCTTGGGAAAGCTTGGGCGGCTTCAGGGACCGCGGTTCGATCCCCGGCACCACATGCTGCGCCAGCCCTGCCGTCAGGGCGCGGGCTGAGCCTGCCATAAAAATGAGTGAATAAGCAAATAAAGGTTATGAAACAAGAAAAACATAAATAAATAAAAATAAAAAATTCTTAAAAAAAAAAAAAACTAGAACTGGAAATCCCATTCAATCCAGCTATCCCCCTATGGGAATTTTTCCAGAAGAACTGAAAACATCATACCATAGTGATATCTGTGCACCTATGTTTATAGCAGCCCAGTTTGTCATAGACAAATCTTGGAAACAACCAAAATGCCCCACATTTGAAGAATGGTTAAAAAAGATGTGGTATTTTTATATAATGGAATATTACTCTGCTATAAAGAATGATAAACTGGAAGACTTCAAATATAAATGCATGTATATTGAACATATACTCATAAGTGAAATAAACCAGACCTACATTTATAAATATTGTATAGTCTCCCTAGTATAAGAAATCTAAACAAGAAATAAAAATGGAAAGGCATAACACAGCTGAATGGAAATCAAAGATTTTTGAAGCAACACTAAAACTATGCTTGGAATGCATGTCTTTCGAGACTTTTAGATGTGTGCTGCTTCTAATGTAAGCTCAATTACTGTTATACTCTCTCTCAAGTAAATGGTTGGTTACCAAAAACATAAAAAAGGGTATTAATTGAGAATGAGGGACTAGGCAAAATGCCATAGTCTTTTTTTTTTTTTTTTTTTTTTTTTTTTTTTTTTTTTTTTTTTTTTTTTTTTTTTTTTGTGGGACCAGGGTTCGAACTCACGACCTTGCACTTGCCCAGCAGGCACTTGTGCCTCGGAGCTATCTCCCCAGCCCCCAAAATGCCATAGTCTTGACAGGCTACAATTTTGTACATCCTTAGATTTGTAAATGTCTGTGTAAAAATGTGTAAGTGCTTTTATCACATTCTGTAGAGATTTATTAGAATATCAATGATTGAAGGAAAATACCAATGTCAAGCTACGTCTAAGATGTATGATATTTAGAAAGGCAGTGATATTTAGCTCAATTATCTATGTTATAGAGTAACTGTATTATGAAGCTTCTCTGCTGGAGGGTTGAGAGTGTAGGTTAACAGACCAAGAATTGGAGAAAAGGAAGGGCTATCGGGATAGCCATCATTTTGGCTCTGACCCTTCAAGGTCAGTGAGGACTCAGGACATAAGAGGACCTGTGCTGTAACATCCTATAACTCAGTGGTTTCCCAAATTTCTGGTCAAGGAGATTGTGGGACCTCAGAGGAAAGGGATAAATGAAATATAGTGTGCCTAGGGAGAGTCACCTGGGGAGAAAATATTCTCTTGGGCTTTCACAGAAAGCAAACTGGTCAAGCAATGGCTGTGACTCATCCCAATGGCTGATACTGACAACAGTTCTACAAAGCACTGTATATAGTTCCAAAGTTAATCCTGAGGAGATTTGACCTTGGAAAATACAAATGATGAAAGTTTTGATAGACAGGTCTTGCTGTAATGTGCTCTTGGTCACCCAGCAGAAAAGCTTAATACGAGGCATAAAATGCACAGCCAGATAAGTATGGTGAGCTGTAAGAGTCTTAAATCAACAGTCCTCAACATTGCCAGTTTCACTGGTAACCCACTGCTATTATGAAACATTGGACTATGTATACAACTACTTCCTCTTAGTTCAAAGAGAAGAAAACTTTTTCTTCTTTTTTTTTCTGAACCAATATCGATTAAAAAATTTGTCATGTCTGGGCCCAGCGGGATGGCTCAGTGGTCTAAAGCACCTGCTTGGGAAAGCTTGGGCGGCTGCAGGGACCATGGTTTGATCCTTGGCACCTCATGCTGCGCCAGCCCTGCCCTTTGGGGCTGGCTGAGCTGGCCATAAAAATGAGTGAATAAACAAACAAAGGTTCTGAAACAAGAAAATAAATAAATAAATTCTTTAAAAAAAAATTGGTCACGTCTGCACCCTGTGCTCTGTATAACTTTGTGAGGACAACAATGTGCAGTGTGTCAATTATTGCGAGTATGCTACTAACATGTTTTGAAACTCTCATATTGTTATTTCTTATTAAAAAGTAATAAAAAATAAAATTAATTTTGTACGCTTTTGATATGCATTATAATGACATTCATCATAGGGAATTAGTACTTGTATGTAATGTATTTTGATTCTTTTTCCCCATTCCTTTCCCCTCCCTTCAGCCCCTCTTCCCTCCCTTTACAAAAGCTTCATTTCCAGTTTTTCCTTCTATTCTTTTTTTTTTTTTTTAAACTGTTCTCTTCCTTGCATTCCCCTGCCCGCTCTGTTCCTGTTTGTTATGGTTCGTTCAGGATTTCCTCCTGAAACCTCATGCAGTCATGGGGTGGGCTTCTAGAGTTTGGGATTAATTCCATTTGAATATGTTCTTCCTGCTTCCCAATATCTGTCGTCCATCTTGGTCTTTATTTGTGCTTTTGGTTTCTCCCACAAGAGAAGCTGTGATGTTTACACGTGTGTCTAATTTATTTTACTTAAAAGTGTGATGTCAGGGTGCAGCATCCACTTAGCTAGAAATGTCTCAAGTTTACTCCTGTTTGTGGTAGAGTAGGACTCCACTGTATTAAAAACCACAGCTTTATCCGTTGATCTGATGATGGCTCTGTTTCCAAGACTTAGCTGCTACAAGGGGTGCTTCTTTAAACATGGGTGCACAGGGCTCAGCAGGATGGCTCAGTAGTCTAAAGCGCCTGCTTAGGAAAGCTTAGGCGGCTGGTTCGATCCCCGGCACCACATGCTGCGCCAGCCCTGCCCTCAGGGCAGGCTGAGCCGGCCATAAAAATAAATAAATAAACAAACAAAAGTTCTGAAACAAGAAAAAATAAAATAAAATAAAAAATTATTTAAAAAAAGAAAACATGGGTGCACAGTTGTGATGTGATGCATGCTTTGAACTTTTTTTTCTTTAAATTTTTATTTATTTTTTAGTACTTATTTATTTATTTATTTACTTATTTATTTTTATTATGGCCTGGTCAGCCTGCCCTGGAGGCGGGGCTCACTGCAGCTGCTAAGCTTTCCTAAACAGGTGCTTTAGACTGCTGAGCCATCCTGCTGGCCCCTTGAACTCTTTTGCAAAAATACCATGAAGGGAAATAGTTGAGTCAAGTAGAACCTTTCATTTGTTAATGAATCTCCACACTGATTTCCACAGAGGTTGTACCAGTGTGCACTGTAGTCAGCAGTAGAGAAGGGTTCCATTTTCCCCATAGCTGGCCAGTATGTGTTATGGGATGATTTTTGGTAATGACCATTCTTTCTGGAGTGAGATGGGATCTCAACATCATTTTAATTTGCATTTTTCAAATGGCCAGTGATGTTGAACATTTGTTTGTGTACCATTTGTATTTGTCCATCTGAAAAATGTCTGTTCATTTCAGATGCCCATTTCTCTTTTTTTTTTTTTTTTTGCGGGACTGGGGTTCAAACTCACAACCTTGCACTTGCCCAGCAGGCACTTGTGCCACAGAGCTATCTCCCCAGCCCTCCATTTCTCCATTTGGGTCTTTAAATTGGGGGAGGAGTCTGACTTTTTAATTTCTTTCTATGTTCTATACATTAGTCCTGTGAGGAATAGCTGGTAATTTTTTGTTTTTATTCTGTGTTTGTTTCTTCACTCTGTGTGGCAGTTTCATTTGCCATGCACAAGCTTTTTAATAAGATGCGATCCTAGTTGTTGATTTTTTGGGTAATATTTCCTATATATTTTATTCATAAAATCTTTTCCTGCACCAGTATCTTCAGGAAATTTACCTATTTTATCTTCCAGAAAATTGTGTTTCTGTTTTTTGTTTGTTTATTTATTTGCTTTTTCCTTCAGTACCAGGGATAGGACTTAGGACCTTACACTTTCCAGGCAGGCATTTATGCTGCTGAGCTATAATCCTGGCCCTGAGTACTTCCATTTTAATATTTCAGGGTTTTTCTGGGTTTTTTTTGTTTTGTTTTTTTTGGTTTTTTTTTTTTTTTTTTTTTTTTTTTTTTTTTTTTTTTTTTGTCTTTTTGAGGCAGGGTCTCGCTATGCAGTTCAGGCTGGCCTTGAGCTCACTTTTGTAGCCCAGGCTGGTCTCGAACTCGCACCAATCCTCCTGCCTCAGCCTCCCAAGTGTTGGGATTACAGGCGTGCACCACCATGCCCGGCTTTTTTTTTGTATTTTTTTAAAGAATTTTTTATTTTACTTATTTATTTTTTTCTTGTTTCAGAACCTTTGTTTGTTTATTCACTCATTTTTATGGCCGGCTCAGCCCGTCCTGAGGGCAGGGCTGGCACAGCATGTGGTGCCAGGGATCGAACCGCGGTCCCTACAGCCACCCAAGCTTTCCCAAGCAGGTGCTTTAGACCACTGAGCCATCCTGCTGGGCCCCTTTTTTTGTATTTTTGAGACAGGGTCTCGCTGTGCAGTTCAGGCTGGCCTTGAGTTCACTTTTGTAGCCCAGGCTGATCTTGAACTCACACCGATTCTCCTGCCTTAACCTGCCAAGTGCTGGGATTACAGGTATGCACCACCATAATATTTAGATCTTTGATCCATCTTGATTTTAGTTCAGTGCATGATGAGAGATATGGATCTAATTTTAATCTTAAGCATGTAGAAAGTCAATTTTCCTGGCACCATTTATTAAAGAGGCTTTAAAAAATATTTATTTATTTATTTATTTATTTATGGCCAGCTCAGCCTGTCCTGGGGGGGTGGTGCTGGTGCAGCATGTGGTGCCGGGTATCGAACCATGGTCCCTGCAGTTGCCTAAGCTTGCCTGAGCAGGCACTTTAGGCTGCTGAACCATCTCGCCAGCCCTAAAGAGGCTTTCTTCTAGTGAGTTTGTTTGGTTACTTTGTCAAAAATAAGGTGGCAGAGTGCATTTAGAGGTTTTTTTTTTTTTGTTTGTTTTTGTTTTTTGTCTTTTTGAGACAAGGTCTCTTTCTGTGCAGTTCAGGCTGGCCTTGAGCTCACTGTTGTAGCCCAGGCTGGTCTCGAACTCACACTAATCCTCCTGACTCAGCCTCCCGAGGGCTGGGATTATAGGCTTGCGCCACCATGCCCAGCTACCATGCTGTTTTTATCACAGTAACTTTTGTAGTGTAATTTTCAGACAGGAATTGTGATGCCCCCTTTCTTGCCTTTCTTGCCCAGAATTGCTTTTAGTATGCTAGGTCTCTTCTGGTTCCAAATGAGTTTTAAGATGGTTTTTTCTAGTTCTGTGAAGTATGTTGTTGGTGTTTTAATTGGGATTACATTAAATCTGTATAATAGTTTTGGAAACATGACTATTTTCAGTATATTGGTTCTTTCTACCCAAGAACAAAGGATTTATTTCCATTTTCTGATATCTTTTTCAATCTCTTTTTTCAGAGTACTGTACTTGCCAATGTGGAGGTCTTTTACTTCCTTTGTTAGATTGGTTCCTAGGTACTTTACTCTTGGGGGTGCTATTGTGGAAGGTGTTATTTCCCTAATTTTTCTCTAAATGTATTTGTAATTTGCATATAGGAATGTCAATTTTGAAGTGTTGATTTTGTATCCTGCTATACTGTGAATTAGCTCCTTAACTCTAGATATCTTTTTGGGCATGGTGGCACATGCCTATAACCCCAGCAAAAAATAATCCCAATAAATGAATCTAAATGTCTTTTGGTGTGGAGTTTTTGGGGTCTTCTATGTAGAGTATCACATAATCCACAAACAATGACAATTTAACTTCCGTTTTTATCCTTACTCCTCTTCTTTCTCTTATCTAATTGTTCTCTCTAAAATTTCTAGGACTATGTTGAATAAGAGTGGAGACAGTGGATATCCTTGGCTTGTTCCTAATTTTAGAGTAAAAGGTTTCAGTTTTGTGCTTTTAGTACAATGTTGGCTGTTGGTTTTTCATAAATGGCTTTTATCAGATTGAGAAAAACACTATCTGTTCCAATTTTCTGTAAGGTTCTTAATCATGAAATTGTGCCAGATATTCTCAGATGCTTTTTTTTTTTTTTTTGCATCTATTGAGATGATCATATGATTTTTCATCATCTTTGACTGTTAATATAGTATATTACATTTGTTGATTTACATATGTTGAAACATCCTTGCATCCCTGGGATGAATCCCACTTGGTCATGGAGTATAGTCTTGATAATTTGCTGCATTGTCTTTGCCAGTATCTTACTGAAGATTTTTATATCTGTGTTGATTAGGGAGATCGGCCTGTAGTTCTCATTGTTAGTTGAGTCTTTCTTGGATTTTGGCACCAGGGTTGTGCTTGCTTCCAGGAATGAATTTGAGAGTATTGCTTCCCTTTCAGTTTCATTAAAGAGTTTGAGAAGTAGTGGTATTAGGTATTCTCAATTTTTTTTTTTTTTTTTTTTTTTACTGGAAGTTGAACTCAGGACTTTGCACTTGCCAGACAGGTGCGATTGGTTCTTATGCCGCTATATCCCTGGC